>VYZV01013959.1:5140-21471 GCA_013401275.1 Pandion haliaetus | reverse complement strand
GCTCAAGAGTACTTCTGTGATGTGAAAATACATCATAGTCTCAGACTTAACAAGACCTAGATTGATTGCCTGAGTACTATTGCCGGTAGCACAGAACTTTAACTTGTACACCAAATCTTTTTAATTTGCCAGGAGCTCCAGTTGAAGTACGCAAAGGAATCTAAAAGGAATCTGCTGCAGATAAATAGGAGAGAGATTGGAAATGTGGAGGAAGGGAATGTGAAGGTTTTTCATTCTCTAATGAAGGGTTTGTCTTCTGGCAGTGACCAGCACTTCTCTTTCCACTTAGACCCAGCAATTTGCACTCAGTTATAGGCTTTCTCCCATCTTTTTGGCACTTGTGTCTAGTTAAGACATGCCAGAAAGAGTATGTGAACTCTGAAGAATGGGGAACAGGATTCTCAATGTGTTACTTAAGTGCCTGCATTAGGAGACAGCCCTTCTAAATCTTTTTAGGAATAATCAGCAAGAAACACATTTCATGTTGCCAGAGCTCCTGAAATTCAGTCTGCCAATCAGCGAGAAATACAGGTGTACAGCTATACAGAATGAGATCAATTGCATGTGAAGGTGCCTCACACAAACACCTGCACAGGCACACACACAGCAAAATAATTTTGTGAAGTAACTGATTAAAGCTGTGTAATTAGCCTGTTTGCCCCATATAGCAACACATGAAGAAATTACTGTAACTACACTGGAATCCACAATCCCAGAATTGTCCTCTCAAATTCTAGTTAAAATGTGTTGTAGATGAAGATGAATGTTTGACCTGATCTGCCTAAATATGCTTCAGTGACCACAGTCAGAAAATATTAAAGAAGTGTAAGGGTGAAGTAGAAGGTAATATCCCAATACTTAACAAACCTAGATGTCACTTAGAAATATCTATATTTCCTAAAAGTAAGAAGTACTGGCATGGCACTTCCTATGTTCTGCTGCTATTGCTGTGGGTCTGAAACTGCATTGAAGCTGAACACCTAACATATCAAAAAGTTCACTCTGGAGGGCATTCGAATCAAACCTCATAGGTTCTTTCAACTAAAATATCTTTGATTTCTTATCATTTTAGGCAGACAACACCTGCTTATAATAAAATTTGCAAGTGTCTTTGCAGACCTGAAGTCTTTGTCCAGGAACCTAAAAATAGTATTTGGTACGAGAGCGAGAGATAACAAACTTCTCTGAGGCTCTGAAGAGTCTGTAAACAGTTATGAATCCAATTTTTACTCATATTCACTATTTTCTTACACTTCATGACTACCAAAGAGCTGTCCTTTGTTTCCAAGCCAACATCATTTTTATAACCAAAAGAGCTCTGTATAGTTGCTGCTTTTGTTTTTGCAGAATTCAGCTTTCATTGAAGAGCTGTAACCTACAATCTCATCGCCTGAGAAAAATTACAGATATATCTTTTGCAAATATGAACACAACTTTTGAAATGCTAATAATTTTATCCTGAAATCTTAGACTATCCCCAATATAATAGTTGAGGTGCCCACACTTAATATGTGATCAGTCTGGTTAGGTTTGATTAACTATCAACCCTCAAAGCCTTAAGTGATCCAGCAGACAATCATTTTCACTGATCCTCAGTTTTCAGCAACATCAAGCAGCTAAGGCCCTCTGTCTTAAGCAAGGAAGATTAAATAAATGGCACCTTTCCATTTGAAAGCAGAGAGACAATTTGTGGTGTTAGTCCTGAACCTGTCAATATATTTGTACGGCTGTTTCAGTAGCCCACTGAGATCTTATTCCTACTTTAACTTTGCAGTTACTGTTGGAACACAGCTACAATAGCATCAGTACCTCATAGGCTTACTTTGCTGTGTCTACTGCAGTTTTAGCTGTATCATGAGATGCTGCTCCAAGAGACTAAAGACACTCTAAGCCTTTCTGAAGGATTGCTCAGGGAAATGGCCGGTTTTGAGGGAAAGAGTACCATTTTTAAGACACAGGAAAAATGCATATATTCTGCTTGCAAGAGGAAAACAGACAGAGTCAGAGAGGAGAGGTAAGTAAATACAAAATTAAAAAAAAAGCAAGCCCATATACAAGCACGTATGAGCAAAGCATTGTGCAGAATATGATGCAAAGAAGCAAATTCATCTTTTAGGAGAAGCCTAAAAGTATATGAAAATGTTTAGTTTGGACTTTCTGAAAACATTCTGACAGTGACCAATGAATCTAAAGAAAAAGAAGTAAGTAATAATCAACACAGTTAGAAACTTAAAGTAATCTTTTTTTAACACAATGTTCTTCAAAGACTTTGAACACTCCTTTTAGTCATTGATTTATTTTCTTAAATGCCCACACACTCAAGGTTTTTTTCAGTGCAAGGAATCCCACTGAAAGGGTAGATTAGTAGCTGTCTTCAAGAGTAATTTAAATGTGTGCTCAATCATTTTCAGTGATCAAACTCTTTTGAGGAGATTTTGAACATTTTTGCCTCTTATTTTTAACAATTGTGTACCTTCCTGAGCCATTCCAGGCAGAAACATCTTGCTCCTGTGGAAGAAATTAGCTGAACTTGACATCAAATAGATGGTTATTTTCAACAGCAATCCCACCTAAAGACCACATGCAGTGACAAATATTGCACAGAAGCAGAGTCAAAACACTATCTCAAAGAGCTCCCCCTCTGAATCAGGAATGGGAACTTGTAAGGAGACAAGGAGGGAGGGAAAGATGGATGAAACTATAGAAATAATATAAAAGTTACTCACACAAAAGCTGTCTGTGTGAATCAGTGATGTTTGCATTCTCATGCCAGAAGGGGTTTATCAAAGGGTAACATTCGCTCCTCACTAATAGAGAAGGGAAAAAACAATGACAAAAAATTACACTATACCTTATTGCAATATATCCTTTTTTTTTTTTTTTTTTGCATGTACATATATTTCATATAACATTACCTGCTTTAAAAACAGTCATTCCTAGGTAGGGAAGGAAAGGAGGGGATTTTCAGTACCCAGCATTGGCCAGCTTCTGCTCCCATGGGGCCTGACCACTGAAGTCAAGAGGGAAACATCTACTCATTTCAGTGGGCTCAGGGAGAATTCCTTCAACCTGCTCCTTCTCCCCTGCTCCACTGGAAGTAACATCCTTTCTTGCCTATGATGAACATTACTTACTGCTTTTTTTTAATGGTGGAATCAAAACCAAAAGTAATATGCCTGGCATACAAATTAAACTAAATGGGGAAAATCCTGTGAAATCCACATAGGATTTATGGATCTTTCATTAAAATCCAGAACTGTGAAATACCAAGCAGGATCAAATGCAGTACAATTACTTGGTGAACCTGGTGAGTCTTTAGTCACCTATGTTTAGTTAGTATGGGATTAAGTTAATTTTATTTATATTTTTATTATTTATAGATATGAATTGCAAACTAATATTTATATTGATATTGTTTACATTACTATTGCTTATGTATATAAACTCTATATTGTTTAATATTCTTTATATTGACATTCTTTTTGTTATTATTTATCATTTTAATGGCTTCAACCCAGAACTTTTGCCTCTTAATTCCCCGAGTCAAATGAAAACACATCTCTCTCCTTCCAAATGGTTAACGTTTATTAAATCAGTCTGAACTAAAAGTCGATGTAAAACTAGGTTGCAGTAGCAGAAGATTCGCTGTCCCCTCGTCTCGAGTCACACAAGAGATACCCCACAAAGGACTGCCGGCGGGTGAGGGGCAGCGGACTGTTCTTCTGAACAAGCACAGCCAAAAAAAGCAGCTACCGCGACCGCCTGCTGCGGCCCCTCCGTGCGGCAGTCACGGCAACGGGCCGGAGCTGCCCCCCCCGCAGCCGGGAAGACTCCAAGCCCGCGCCCACCCCGCCCTGCCGGACACGCGTGGGACGGGACGCGGCGCCCGGCGGCGGGAGGAGCGCTCCCCGCCCGCCCCGCGCCACTCACCGCGGCAGGTCCGCCACAGGCCCGAGTGCGAGCTGAGGGCGTCCGTGCCGTTACGGGACGCCTCCAGCTTGGAGGCATCGATGATGTACCAGAAGTCCGTCGCGACGGCCACCACGAGGAAGACGAAGCTTGACGCTCCCACCAGGGCCACGAAGAGGGAGAGGGCGCCCAAGTTAACCTTCATGCTGCCGGCCGCCGCCTCAGCGAGACCCCCACGGTCACGGTCACGGTCGCGCCCGCGCCGCCACCACNCTCCGCTCCTCGCCCGCCGCCGGGCGAAGCGGGGACCCCGCGTCCCGCCGCAACGCCCCCGGCCCCGGCCCGGCCCCGCGGTGCTCCCCGTGGTGCGAGCGGGCCCCGCTCCTCTCCTGGCCCGGCCCCGCCCCGCTCGGTTCGCTTTCTCGCCCTGTCAGCCCCGGCCGCCGGCCCTGCGCTCTCCCCGAAGGTCTGTGGGTGAGTGTGTGTGGGGAGCGGGGCGCTGAGCCCTGCGTTGGGCATGGATGGGGCAGCCCTTGAAGATAAGGCTGTCTTCCTAGAAAGGGAGACCTGTCAGAAAATACGGGCAGGGGCGTATCCCGATAGCTTAGTCTGCTTTGAAACTCTGGGGATGGTCTCGCCTCAGAAGGACATAAACTTCCTTATTCCGAACACCACTGCCCTTGAGGAGGGGAGGGAGCAGACGCCAGGCTCTGGGGAGCAGTAACAGGGCTGGTGTTTTTACCGCCTTTCTGTTGTTGTCGTCGGTATTTACAAGAGATTTCCTCGTGTTCTTTGCCTTCCAGATTCTGACCTCAAAAGGATAGATCTAATTTGAAAGGTGGTGTGAGGGAAGGCAGTAATGTGGCAATTGCTGCCTGATACAGTGATGTCTGTACCCTGCTCGGGATGATTTTCCCGTCAAAGTGTCACTGATGGAGGGAAGGACACATACGGTATACCCTCTTCCAAAAACTTCGGAAAGACAAACAGTTACGTAGTTTCCAAGGACACCTGTTCATTTGTGAGCCCCTAAGCCACACTTCACCTGGCCTCCTGCTGATCTTCAGCCCACTGAAATCTGTTGGATAACAAGGTAAATTGCAGTAACACAACCTTGTTTTTCAATCTGCAGAGCATTTACTATGGAGTTTTACTGCATCACTTCACTGGCATAAAGATACAGTGCAGGTAGGGTCAATAGGGCATCTTGTTTTCCTGTAATTCACTTCAGGCCTTCCAGGGAATTGCAAAGTAACTCCTAGTCATTAAAAAAATCATTTGCATTTATTTTCTGGCATGGACACAGGGCAGAATGTGTGACATCACTCTCCAACCATGGCAACAAGCTATTGTGAACTGGTAGGGTTTCAGCAGTAGGATCAGTTAAAAGGAAAATATTCCTTGAGAGAGAGCGTTTATTTAAATACAGTAATTATCAGCACTACAGACCACATTTTGCTCTGAAACAGTACTGAAAGGTGTATATTGCTAGGATTATAATAGTCTTTCCATTCAGGGATACACTGTGAAGCAGCTATAGCATTATTCTGAGCTTTTGCCATCTCTATCTTACATCTCCAAGTTGTATTTGTAATACATGAACATGCCTGTGTAGTTCTACAAACTAAGCAGTTATTTCCTCGTTGTAATAGTGATGGTTGGGTGATAGCAGCCGTACAAGGTTTATGAAGCAAGGTGAAATGCTTTGTTAGACTAACTAATGCAATAAGAAAAAATGAATGAGCTTTGGGGCACATGAGTCTTAACTGGGACCCCAGGCTTGTTTGTTTTTTCCAATATTTGCAGAGTTACTTGAAAGTTTTACTTAGTCCCACAAACACCATATATTGAGCGCATGTTTTATTATCTCTCTTCTCATAAATCTAAACCAGAGGCATTCGTACATCTAAACCATCACACCACTGCAATTATCAGCCATTGTCACCTCCCAGTTAAAATCAAGGGAAAGCAAAGGGTGTAAAACTGCAGGAACATTTAACCAAGTTGGGTCCAAGCTGTTAATCGGGTATTGTATGAAATGCTTACTGGTGATGATCTGTGTCTGGAGAGTTCTTGTCCTAATCTTGGGGCCCACAAAGTTCTGGACACATGCTTATTTTTAGAGACACTATTAAATAATTTGTTTTAGCCATCAAGATATGTGGAAGTCCTTGTTGAATCTGGCTAGACTAACTTTACAGTAAACAAAAGTTAGAGCCTGCTAACCCTTGATCCTTTTGTGACCAGACTGTGATGATAGAAAAGTTTATGTCAAGAATAAATCAGCTCTACATAGAGGTTTAATTTCCACATCAGCATAACCTATTTGGCATTCATTGTCATGCTGAGGAAAAATTAATTCCTACAAAGTCAGGAAACTAAAAAAGTAGAGTTCATCAAAACACCTTCATGTATTCATTAGGAAGGGTTTGTAATGAAAGGAAAAAGCCAGCAGTACACATTAGCTCATCCAGAGATGTAATTTCCAATTTACTGAGGTCGCTAAAAAGAACACAAGACTCTGAAAGTCAAACTAGGATTTTCAGCATAAAAGATTCAAAATGTCAATCTAGACTTATCTTTGTGGAGAAGGAGTAATTCAATTTGCATAGACAGACTAGGTGTCGGTTAGATCTGCTGACGTCAATCTGCTGCTCAGAATATCAGAATTCAGAAAATGTTCCCAAAGTTGCAGTCCACAGAGTGTGATGCAGCAAAATTAGCAGTCTTCCAGCCTGAGCACAGCAGAGCTTGTTTAACTTTTACCCTATCCTTTCAGCTTGCAACATTACATGGGTGCTGAAGGATTCAGAGGGCATTGTGGTCTGGCAATCACCAGCGTGGCTTCCTGGGACTTACTGGGTAAAATGCATCTATAGTACAGTTTCTTCTGAGTTGTTCTGAACGTGTACTGTACTGGTGCAGCAGAGGCCCCAGTCCAGTTACATTTAATGATTGAGAGCTAAGTCCAAATGAGATCCATGAGGTAAAGTTGCAGTGGAAGTACTATACTAATTGTGTTAATACTGGAAAGGAGTGAGTGAAAGCCAGAGAAAGTGATTTGGCACTTTGTGGTCAATCATTCTAAATGGTTTACTGAATATCAGCGCTCAGAGTATGAAACAGCATGTCATTAAACCTATTACAAACACACTTGTTACCAGCAAAATGTCCACCTTCTCTCTGGACTTAACTTCTGTCTGGATTTAAAAGAGCAATTCCTCTCATAGGTCCAGTGTTTGTCTTTTCCAACTACATAAACTATCCACATAAGTTCAGTAAGCATGCATACTTTTTAAGACATTCATCAAAACCTTTCTTTTTAAAAAAGACTCTTCTTACAAGATTTAATTCCTCAATTTTCCCCAATGTTTGTTTTATTTCATTTCCGTTGCTCTGTTTGTATTTGTGAAAGAGGTGATTGAGTTACTAAATCATATGTAGACTGAGGAAGGAAGGGATTCCTACAATGTTTACCCATACAACTGCAGGAAAGTAAAAGCCAGTCAGCGTAAATGTGCACCAATGACTGTAATTAATCGCTGCCACAGAAACAAGTATTATCAACACACCTGATGTTGTTCACAATCTTTTCCAGGGAAATACCACATTTTTCCTCCTTTTTTTTTTTTCTTTTACTGAAGAATTAAATAAAAAATGAGTTTACCGTTCAGCATTCCAGTAAAGCTGATTGGATTCTGAAATTTATTGTTCTTTTAAACTATTAAAAGATTACCACAATTATTTCCCCTCTGGTTAGAAGGAGAAAAGCTGAAAGGCAATGTACAATATTACAATTTTAAGATTTGCTGCCTTTTGAAATCACTAGCTTTTGGCTGGTTGATCTGAGGTTTGACCATTACTTCTCAGATTTAATCTTTTCATCATGCGGTTGTACACGTCCATTTTTTGAACAGCCACAACCTGCAGTGAATTTAAAGGAGGACTGCCCAGTCACAGTTTATCACTAACAAGAGAATACAGGGCATATATCACAATGTCCTGACTCTTATCAGTATTACCTGATCTGCCAAAGAAACCCATGGAGTGTAGACATGTCATATTGAATTAAAAGGGGAATCAGAGAAGGGATGTGCCTGAAGTACACAGCACACATTACCACAGCCAACTTTGGTTTTTTTCAAGTCTTGTTGCATATTGTTTTGATGGAGAACCAGTTGTTGAGGCTATAGTAGGAGGGATATCTCCTTTTAGGCCACCTGGCTAGATTATATTCTGTGACCTTACTGCAATAAATTCTAGCAATTTTACTCTAGCAAATCACAGCAACAAATATTCTGTAGTAGCATCTATCATTTTGCTTACCATTTGCCAGGGGATCATCTTCTGTCTACACATACACAGCACTATCCATTTCTAAATGTAGTAGAATGATAGTATCTCTACAGTGATGCTTGCATGGATAGTAAAAAATCCATGGTTAGTGTTCAGTTTTCATTTGGACGTTCTACAGTCTTTTTCATTATGTCAAGTGTAAATGTTTTAGTCTCAGGTTTAGTTCCACTGTGATATGGGAGTGGCTTTTCTCCAAGGTCACTCAGGAAGTGCACTGCCAAGGACACCTAAGAAGGCTTGTTTTAATAAAGTCATTGCTTTTAGGTAAAGATTGCTAGAATATGCTGTGGAAAAATGGAGAAATATAATTACCTGACTTTCTGATACAGAAAGGGAGATGACTATTTGTGGAGTATTAAAAGCAGTATTTTTGAACAGCACAAAAAAAGTATGTGCTTTTCTTTACCAAATTCAGGTTCTAATGCTTAACCATGTACAGAGAGGGAAAGTGCTGGAAAGTTAAATGCTTTGTGCAGTAGCTGCTTGTCCCATTAGAAACAGACACCACTACACGAGGATTTTCTGTAAGCTGGGTAACCATCAGCAAGTGCTAGCATCTGATATGTATAGGAGCACTGGCAACTTCTTTGTGGAATTGTTCAACTGAAATATTTAACAAACTAGAATTTAAGTTTGTCTTGTATGTATCTCCTGGAGCTATAGCTCCCGTAATCCTCTATTCATGGTCATGCCACTAAAAGAAGTTGCAGTTCTATTGAAAAATGTTAATCTTTAGGCAAAATCTAATATCATACTGTCAGAAACTAACTCTCCTCAGTTATATCAAACCTTCCTACTGGAGTCATAAAAACAACAAAACAGACTACTGTAGGCCACCTGCAGTCACTGATCAAATGCTGCCTCAGAATGCAGCTCAAAACTTTCTTCTTTAGTATTATGCCATGTTTATCTGGCAAGACTATGGTGTGTAATGGTGTGTAATAAGTTACTGCTGCTGCATAGAATATAAGATTGTGTTTTGGTGCAAAAAAGGAAAAATATAGCAGTAAATCCTGTAAACTCCTTACTGGATCAGCTAAGAACATGGGCAACTTAAGGTGTGCCCCATAAGGTCTCAGGCAGTTGCTTTGACTATGGGCACCAAAGCTACATACCAAGACACTATGTAGTACCAATACTACTACACTATGTGTGTAGTATTTTGTTGTCTTTAGAGGGTTTAGCTTTCATACAAGCTATAAGCAAAGCATATAAGGAAGGTTCAAAACATGCTGAATATGCTCCCTTGGCATTCTTTCTTATGTATTTGTGTGTTTCTGTATTTCATCACATGATACCTAAGCTTTCTCCTTTGGACTGGGGTGAACTGTAAGTCCCAAGTTTTTCTGTTTTCACTATGTGAGAATGTAGTGTGGAAAAGCTTTGATTATCCATGCTTACGCTTGGTGATACCATGAACAAAAACTGGACTGAAGAAGTCTCTCAAGAGGCTGGTTCAGATAAGCTTTGTAGTTAAGATTTTCCAAACATTTTTCTGCTTGAAAGGCAGATCAAAGCACTCAATAAAAAGATTAGTCACACCTCATCCTTTTGAAAGTTCTTGTCTAGAGCCAAAAAAAAAAATTTCTATTTTTTAATGTAGGTTTTCTTTGAGTAGGAAGCCAGTAGCTGTAAACTAGGCAAGACACTTAATCCAGTGCTCTGAACAAAGTGTTAGCTCAAAGTACGTGAAAGAAAAGCTCCTGGTTTAGGCACTCTACTTCTAATCCTACCTAATGACATCTGAAAATGATCTTGTTGTTGTTGTATTGAATATAAGATTTCCTAACATTTTCTTCTGGGCTTGATCTCCGTCACTGTAAAACACCCAAAGATCAATGCTGTTCCTATGTGTCACTTTTCTCAGTTAGTAAAAAGGCCTCCAAGTCATCCACATGGCAATCCCCAGTGATAATGGCACTGTGTTTCACTGTGGGGCATCCCAGCTCAAATACTGTATTTAAACATTCCCCAAAAAGTTGCTGTCATGGTTTAACCCCAGCCAGCAACTAAGCACCATGCAGCCGCTCGCTCACTTCCCCACCCCCACCCAGTGGGATGGGGGAGAAAATCGGGAAAAGAAGTAAAACTCGTGGGTTGAGTTAAGAACGGTTTAATAGAACAGAAAAGAAGAAACTAATAATTATAATGATAACACTAATAAAATGACAACAGTAATAATAAAAGGATTGGAATATACAAGTGATGCACAATGCAACTGCTCACCACCTGCCAACTGACACCCCGTTAGTCCCTGAGCGGTGATCCCCCCAGCCCCCACTCCCCCCAGTTTATATACTAGGTGTGACGTCATATGGTATGGAATACCCCTTTGGCCAGTTTGGGTCAGCTGCCCTGGCTGTGTCCCCTCCCAACTTCTTGTGCCCCTCCAGCCTTCTTGCTGGCTGGGCATCAGAAGCTGAAAAATCCTTGATTGGTCCAAACACTACTTAGCAACAACTGAAAACATCAGTGTGTTATCAACATTCTTCTCATACCTAACTCAAAAACATAGCACTGTACCAGCTACTAGGAAGACAAGTAACTGTATCCCAGCTGAAACCAGGACAGTTGACTTAGCCACACATCCCTCAGATACACAAGAAAGATGCCAGACAAAAAAGAAACCAGTATTGAAAGTAATAAGCAACAGCTGGTCTCATTTGTTTTCTCTTGAAAGTTGTGCACTCTGCAAATTGATTTACGGAGCACTGGTTTGAATTGTGACATGGCTACATACAAAGAACTGCATAAAACTCTGAGGAGCATAATTTGATTTACTGGAAATTGCTGTAGGAACCACAAGGTAAAAAAGGAAGTTTGTGTAATTTAATCTTAGTCAAGCAAATATTTATGTAGCGTGTCAAGCAGAAGAAGACATATAGGTAATAAGAGTGTACTGAGCAGGTATAACAGATGCTGATGAGCTCAAACACTAAAAGTGACAAGCCTGACAGGGACAAATACTATTCAGGAAGACTAGGGAAAAGAGGGCAGAACACAAAGGCAGTGCAGGAAAAACAGGGAGGAACCAATCCACCCAGAACAGAAATATTTTTGACTCCCGAAGAAGTACCTGGAAAAAAAGAGCTTGAGATAAATTCCCCCTTAGTGTCTCAGCACCCTGACGTGCAGGATGCATTAACTTTGGTCTGTAAGACCTATCAAAAAAAAAAACCAAAACCAAACCAGAGCAAAGCAGAATAAAGAAATCATGTTAAAATACGGGAGTTTTATTTTCCATCTTGCCCAGTGGGACTTTCACAGAGTCGGCCTTCTCCTTTTGCCTTGCCATGCGGTCTTGAAGTGGCCTCCTGCATCGCAACACTTTGCACAGCCTTTTCTAGGTCCCTAGGTGTGTCTGCCATCAGCTCTGACACCAGTCAGGCTCTGTTCTTCCATACCCAGGCAGGAAGTTCCCTACGTGTGTCTTTCAGTTGCCCTTTGTCCAACTTAGGTGATTGCCAGCTGAGCACATCCATTTGGTCTCTGAAAGGCTGCAGTCTCCTGCTTCTTCCACAGGATCTAGTAGTACATATGTCGCGGGGAAAAACAGACAGACAGGTAGCAACACTGAAATCTTCCTTCTTGGGCATTTTCCAGACATTAATTGTGCGGGCAATTTTTTAAGATAATAAGGCCCCAAGTACTCAGTATATGGATGAGAATTATAGGAGTCTTCGAGAATAGCCTGATCTGAATCCCCAAACTGTGAACAAAGGTTATATTAACAGCCTGCCTCTAAAACAGATCAGGGAAGAAATGAATGCAGTGGATGTGAATACAAAAACTTTTCATAGTATCAAGGTCAATGGTGATGCTAAAGTGCTTAGTTTAATAAAAGTGTCTCATTTCCATTGCACAGTTATGATTTGTTACAGAGTAAGTGAAATATTGCCCACCTGAAGCAGGTGGTAAAGGTGACCTCCTCCGTATGACTTTGCTTCAAGGGGATTACGGGACACTCTTATAGTCTTAATACCAGTAGACAAGATGGTGGATTGTATTAAGCAACAGGAACAGTAGCATTTTTTGGCTAGCCCAGCTAGCTCAAAAGATGTCTGCCATGGTATGTGCAAACAAATACAGAGGAGGCGCAATGAGAGGGACGTGAGAAGTACAGGATGTCAGAGAGGAGCAGGCCTAATGAGAATCTAAATTGGTATTAAATGACCCCTGGTGATGATGTGAACAGCCTGTAATAAACTGCTGTATTATCTAATTATTACTCTGTCTTGAATAGAACCAGTTTATCTCTAGTATAGACTTCTTGGGACACAGTCAATGGACGAAATTGGCCCAATTCATCATTTAAAACAAGCAGTTAAACCTCTGTAAAGCTGTCTGGTATGTGAGGTAAATTAAAGTCTTTACCTTCCTCTTTTTCATACACTACAGGTCTACGGCTGAGAAATGCCTGAGGCTGTTTCACTGCCTTGTTAGTCTGGCATGCTTGAAAAAGTAATGAAAAGTATTGCTGAGCAGAACAGATGGATGGACCTTTCTCTTACTTTCTGGAGCGTTGCTCAATGTTAAAGTCTTTGCTAAAATTTTAAGAAAGCATTTGGTATGGAGCATGTAAATATACTTTTCTGCAGTTCTTCACTATAGTGTAGAGATACTGATTTAAGACGATGATCACTGATTGCTGCTGAAGAATCAGAGTGGCTTTTGTATTTTGTGGATTTGATGCTTGGGAGTGAAGGGGGGCTTTTCATTTACCTTAATTTTGCTCCTCTTCCGCTGACTAAAGAGAGGTATTTTTGGTGTTTGCAATTATAGTCTCTGGGTTGACATTGTTCTAAGAATCACCTGAGACATTACATACATGCCTCTCTTAGAAAAATTTCTGTGCAAATCAGCTTGTGTTGGATGTGAGAAGTCATGATGGGGTGATGTCAAGGGCATGCAAATTTTTGTTCTGAATAAGCCCATGGAGAAAAATGCTATAGTCAATGAGTGTGAATGTATCTGATAAACAACCACAAATAGTTAATGAAAAAGAAATCACTGTGGATTTTAGCTCTGTGCTGCTAATGTTAGTGCTTTGTAATTCAGTTTTCTTGCTGGTGAGGCAGTATGATTCTTAGCTTCCCCTGGGGAGGAGAAATGGATGGTCAGGAAATGTGGAGACACAAAAGCTGACAGCTGCAGTTGCCCTTTTTAATTATTTTTCAGTTATTCCTCTCATGCACTTTTCAACTTCAAGCAGTTATCTAGGAGTTTTCAAGCTGGTGACCAACACTGAGGTGCCATACATGCTTGGAGAGCAGAGCAAAATTCTTCACTGATTTATCATCTAGACCAACAGTCCTTTTATTCGCTGTGATGCCTGACATTTCTCTGTACTGTTTGATGGCTTAAGGAACTTGTCTGAAGTACTTTGCATATCAGCATACCAGTAACAAGATGAAGTGAAAACTGGTTCAGCATATCTCCTTTCAACCGCCCCAGTACCGTAGGATTGAAATGATGAGGGCTGATACATTTTTTCTTCCTAATAGCCTTCAGTTTGTTTCTTGGGGTTTTTTTTGGTTTTACTGACCTAATGAAAGCACAGAATGAGCCTCTGTCTGGTAGACATATAATGAAGGAAAAGAAGACAAGCAAAGAGAATAGTATAGTATGTACTGGAAAAAGATTGTGAGCTATCAGGGATATACTACAGCACAGCACAAGATCAAATATGTGGTGGTCTATTAATTCATCTGGTTATTCCTGTCTGCTTAGAATCAGCTCTGTTCTCTTATCTGTTCCTAAGGAATTAGGTTTTCCCTGTGATATATATTTTTCAGGATTGTCTGTATAGTATTCTTCTCAGAGCTTCCTGCAGCAGTGCTGGCATTTTAGAAGGCACCCTAAGGAATTGTCCTAGCAATACCCTTTGGGCCATGAAAGGATTGGGCAAAAATCATGTGGGAAGCAGTCGTTTATTTTAAGTCCCCTAATTCCTGGTGTGATGTGACTAAGTGATACTCTTGGGTGGCTTTCTTTAAGCAAACTCCTAGCTTACATGGCTGTGAGGAAGATAGGATATGTAACTGAGGTGCATCCTAAAGTCTTTTAAAAAAGAGGTAGATCTCAGGGATTTGCTGCCAAAGCCCTCTTGTGTGTAGTACAGAAACTGCATCTCCAGACTGTCCCTAAACACTATCGTTGTTATCACCCACATTATAATGTCTGCAGCCACACTGGCTCCTTTAAGACCTTCTTACAGCCACAAGACATTTCTGCTTTGCCTAATGATTATATATATGTGAAACAAGATATTTTAGAAGCAAGGTATTTATGCATTTTTTAGAAAAGAAATGATAGCAGCTCCATTTCTCATATAATGTACCTTTGTGTTTAAAAGTAGCCTTTTAGCTACTCCTCTGGTAATACTTAATCTGCATGCCAGTAAGTGTCTCTTGTTGCAAACCGGTAAGATTTTGTGAAAAATATAATCTGCTTTTTTTGCACATTGTTAGCACTTTGTAGCAGTGGGGAATATGCCAGCAGAGAGAGACTGCAGTAATAATTTATGTGGCAGCGTATCACCACAGGAAGTAAAATAATATTCTGCTCTCTTACAGGAGCCAGATAAGAGGAAAACAATTCTCCAAAGCATTTTTGTCAGATGTTCATCCAATAGAATTCCCCACAGAAACTCCAATGGCAGATGTGAATGGCTCGCTGTGTTTTCCATTTCCTTACCACTCAACACTCTAGACTGTAAAAACAGGGAAAGATTACTTCATTCTCTTAATAATTCTTAGCCTTTATAGAAGGATGCAGATGACGAGAAACAGACATCTAGAAATAAATACAGACTATGCATTACATTCCAAGTTTTTTTTCCAGCATTAGTTCTTTAATTCTTCCTTCCCCACAAGCATCCACTCCAGAAAAATACAAGGATCATCTGTAGCAATTGACATTAGTATTCTATAACAAGTAATTAATAAGTAAATGCCCACTTTTGAACCGGATCCTCCTGCTGAAAGATACGAACAACTGCAATAGCCCTTGCAGAGGAACTTAACTAGAATACGGATGGGAGTTTGGAGCGTACCTATGTCTATGATTTTGCACAGAGACCGGATTGCAGAGCTATGGTCAGCGGCAGTGCGTCCAGCTGCTGTGCTGTACTGTGCCCGCACAACACCCGCGGCCTCCAGCCAGCACGGCTGGGCTGCGCGGCCCTGCATTCGGTGCCCGATCAGCAGCCAGCTCTCGGCTGCGGATGAGCTCAGCTGTGCAATGACTACCTAAAGCACTGAGATCCAGAGTGTAGATACTAAAATCTATTAGCTGTTGCCTAACTCTGCAGGTTGGATGAATTTATATTATTAAAGTTTCCCAAAGCACTCTGGTATGAACTCATTCTTCAGTTTATTTTACCTGGTTCATGATACCTAGTTAAAAACTCTGCAGAATTAAGCAGCTAAACCCGCTAGCCCCAGGTAAGTGAGCAGATACTGCTATTGCTTCCTCTCACCTTACGGTGGTAGTAGAGTTCTGATGCTATTTGGGCTGAGGAAGAAACGCCCACTTGCCTCCGTACAGGTTTTTCCATGTTTTGTTTTTAAGCTGTTTGGAGGTTTTGCACGGAATTACACATGAACTGAGACAGGGTAAGTAACGCTGAAAGCAAGTAATAAAAGCATGGGGGTAAGAAACGAGGGTCTGAACTCTGGGCAACTGCTGTGGATGCGTTAGCGGCAAGACTAAGCTTAGCTGCTGGTGTTTCCTTTTACTGACGGCCCAGGTAGATATTAACCTAGGGCGCGGTGCTGGGCAATTCTTCAACGGAGAAGAACCGTCACGAGCGCGGGGGGAACCATCGCAGGGCACCATTTGCAGCGTGAGGGGACGGTTGTCATTCACGCTCTGCCCCGGGAAACGAGCAAGCGAGCCGCAGCCCGAGCCCGCAGCAGCGAGCAGGGCAGGGAGCAGGCGCAAGCATGCGCAGCCCGGGCCTTGCGCCGGCGTCAGCAGGAGGAGCTCCCGCCCCCAGCGGCCTGCAGCGGCTGCCGGGGCGAGTCGGCGGGAGCCCGGCGGCACGGAGCGCTGCCGGCGGCACC
>VYZV01013958.1:90096-118337 GCA_013401275.1 Pandion haliaetus | reverse complement strand
GAAAACACCACCTGTGCTCACGATCCTTCCACCAAATGGGAATTTAGTTCCCATTCTGTTGCAACTACTGAGTTAAAAATTGTTTATATTTTATAACAGAAACAATTCTTTCCAAAACTTCTTGGAAATGAAAATACTGAAAAGAGCTTAGGATCAGTCAATATTATTTTAGCTTTCATTCTTTCATTTCAGTTTTATTATAATTGTATGCAAAATTATATATATGATATATACATAAAAAAAAGTAAAAAAGCTGAGAACTAAGCTTTTTCTTAGGAAGGCTCACTCCAGGGTTTGTTGCAGGAATGGACATTCTCAGCTCTAGATTATATAGCTATATAATTTTAAGTACCCTGGGGAAAGACAAAGGACAGAAGTTCTAGTATATTTGGAATATGATGCTTTTCCATGCAAATTTTGATTTTATTGAAATAGTATATTTCATTGTAACATCATTGCATTTGAAAAATTGGTTAGCATCATTATAAATTATATCAGTATGCATTTGATACACTTATATTTCATTAAGACAATTCTTGAAGTGAGGTGTGACCTCTTATCATGTTTACCAGGACTGTAAATCACTGAATTGCCAACCATATGTTCAAGGTTAACAGCACTATATGAAAAGAAAAGAAAGTCTCCTTCTCTTCAAATTACAGCAATTATATCAGTTTATTCTGTGCTCAGAATAAATTTGACCCATGGAATATGGTTGGAGGTCAGGATTTTAAGAAGAGCCTAAGGGAACACGGTGCTCAAACCCACTGTTGTTCAGTGAGAGTTGGAATACATTTAAAATTTCTGTCTCTATGTAGAAATTTTTGTTGCTATGTTTGAGGTATCCAAATTAAAATTCAGTCCGAGATAGTTCTGTTGTTAGCTTGGAGGTACATTATTGCACACAAACACAAAAAAAGGTTGGTGTGTGCCCTGGGAAGAGGAGGAGGATTTTTGGAAACATGCTGACCCCATTTGTTGTTTTTTATCCTGTTTAGTTTATGAACTAACAAAACTAACAAAGAAGTGGAGCATGGAAATAGTAATGTATTCCACTTTATATTAAAGAAGTGACCCGTTCCGTTGCAATAGTGTAATTTATAAAATAAGGCATGTGTGTACTCTCTGTTGGACCTGCCATTTGGCTTTACTGATTGCCACTTGCAGTGTTCATTAATCTATCTGCCTGACATCATCCTTTTCAAGCAACAGGTCTCCCTAGTATTGTTGCTTTTGCTAATGCTTCTCATTGTGCTTTCAGTTTTATGGTGATGATGGGCATTATATGTGTGCGTAGTGCTCTGATAGAGGGCTGCAACCTTGCCATGCGAATGACAGGCTCTTGCCCTGTTTTGATTGGGAGTCTGTTGCAGTCATCAGTGTGACAGCTTCTAAAAGCATCAGTGAGTCAACCAGAAATTCACTGATCTTGGCTAGAAATAATATTATCTGGGATAATTTCAGATAGCATGCAGATACCTGCTTGCTTTTGCAGGGTATCTGATTTAATAAGCAGTTATGCACATGGATAACTTTACAGATGTGCTCAGTTTGTTTCAATAGGACTGCCTATCTGAATAAATAATTCTTGCATGGAAGTATTTGCAGGATTAGGCTTTTGCTTTACATATGTAAGTATGATTTCAGAAGTATTTGTTAAACTTACACAAGGTTGATTAACTGTTTAGAAAACACAGCATTGTTTTTTGCAAGTGTGCCGCACTGTAGAAGAGTATTGTTTATCCTCTTAATCAGACTCTTTGTGGAAAAAGCTGCACATTTTTCATGAACTTTTCATCAAAATTGATGCATTTACATCTGTTCATTTAATTCATCTTTGCCTAACTTTTCCCATGCATTGAATAGGAATAATTAACCTTTGACTGCTGAGAATGATGTTTAATGATACTCCTTAAAATCAAGATGACTTTGTCCCTCTCATATTAACTTCCCAGGAGTGTGATGAGTTCTGCAAACTAGAATGAGGCACCTCTCTCTTTATCTAGTTGTTGAAGTTTTCTTGTCTTCCAATCACTCAAGTTCAAGAAAAAAACCCAGTATATCATTCCTAAGAAACAGCTTTTATCTTTGGTGGTATTTTTAGTGTTTCTTTTCAGTGCAAAGGATAACAGTTGCCTGTCCGAAGGATAGCATAAATATATTTCAGGACATTGAACATGAATAATACTGATTTTACAAATCAGATGGAAAGTGTGAAGACATTCATAAACTTAGGGTTATTTTTAATGATGTTATTCCCCTGTGTGTTTTAGTTTGTATATGTAATTTTTTTTCTCCTCACTGCAAATATCCTGCATGGCAATTGTTCCAGCATCTCAGACAAATTCTAAAGCTGACATATGACGGCACTACCATCTGTGTCAGCCCATAGAATCATAGAATCATTTAGATTAGAAAAGACCCTTTAAGGTCGTTGAGTCCAACCTAAGTATGATTGTAGCATTGATGAATGCAAGTGCAACAAGATGTGGGTGAGATAAGGGAGAATTACTAACTGATAGAAGTGAATAAATGAAATAAGGTGGGTTTTTTTGAACATTTTTTTTTTAGTGACACTTAAAGAATGCCTTGTGTATCCATCTCACAATGATATTTAAACAGTTTTATGAGTATAATTATTCCAATAAGATTTGACGCATTCTGCGTAGCTATGTACATGTAAACTAACAACTGTTGAAGTTTTAGAAATGTGGATCTTTCAGTGTTTTAAACATTTTTCAATGTTTAGCTGTTTACATAGCACCAGCATTGTATATAGGCTGGCATTTAAACCTCAGATTTAATTTTATTAGAAGTTTAATAATTTTATAAGAAAGTAATATTTCTGTTAGCATTCTTATTGGTTTATCATTCTTTTCTTTTATTCCTTTCAGTAAACTTTGCAAAAGGCAAAATCATTGTGTTGCATTTTTCTCTGTAATAGTACAGGACTATTCATTAGCTGTTTCAGTGGAACACTTGGCAGATTTTAATGCACCCAGTAATTCTGTCCAAGCGGAAGATTTTTTTGTGTGTGCATGCAGTCAAAGTCTTAACTCAGGAAAAAAGCTCAGAGGTTATATTATACTATGTTGTAGCATGAAATAAATATAATACACTTATAAAATACTTGGAAAAATTAGTTCATAAAGGGGGAATACATTGGAAAAAATTTTGCCCTCATTGTAATCAGAAACAAAATTACCAGGCAAGGGAATTTTATGATTATTATTTTAATTCAGGTTTAAATTACTCTAGTTGGATTTGATTTTTTATGTGGGAGTTTGTGTTCATTTGGGATTAGGTTTCTGTAGAGCTTATTCGGGTCAAATACCAGCTGTAGTTATCTTGTACCTCTGAACCTGCTGAGACCCAGATGTAGGGCACAGTGTGTAATAAAAGACTTTAGATTAGAGACACAAGAAAAAGCATTCATGCAAGAAGCAAGTTGCTGTGAAGTTCTTTCCTTTAAATAAATTATTGCGGGTTTATCCCCAGTTTCATGATCACTTCCTTGGAATACAGATGATTTTCAAAAAGAAGTGTGAAGATAGCACATCCTGTACAGAACAGAGGATAATTTGGTTCTGAAACGCTGGCTACATAGGAAGTGCAAATATTGTGGTCTTAATCCTATTCAAGTCACACTAGTTAGTCTTTTGAAAGCAAGATCTTCCGTTTCTTGACTGATCTTAACAGAATTCATAAATAACCTAGGCTAGCTATTTATTTCTGTGGAATGGAGAAGCACTGGATATGTCATATTGTTCTTACTAGAGCCCTTAAGTTCCTTTCCCAACCATGAGCAAAGCTTCCTTCTTTGGTCCTTTATTGGTCTGTGAAGATTCATTCATACTTTGTGCTGCTTCTGTTTGCCCTGGTTTCTCTGGCACTTGCACTGACACAATTTGTTCATGAGACTGATTTTGCTTCTAACACCTAGTAACAGTTTGTAGCATTACTCATATTCACGTGATACTCCTCTAAATACTGATGAATAGGGATCTTATGTTCTGCAGGCAGTGAGAAAGGAAGTGTGTATATGTATACATTTGACTAACACACTATTAGCTGGTGTAGTATCATTTGTAATCAACAAAAAACTATGAGCACAATTCATGATACATCATTTGCCTGAGCAAACCAATTGATGATGAACTTGCAGTATGCTACTACTTGTCTGTACTTTGTGGAGCAGGTTCTGCTAGTCAGGGTGACACCTTCACCCTTATGGCTCTCATCTCTGGTCCAGAATGGCATTTCAGCTGGTACCTGTCTTCGAGCATGTCAGTTCCGCTAAGTCACATGCTTAAAATCAGACACACAGTACATAGTTGGATGTGCAAATGGATCCTTCCCTTTTACTCAAATGAGGGCTTGTTCTGAGGCGTTATGCTCAGGAAGTAATGCATTGCATAAAGAGAGCTGAGGATGTATCTTGGGCACGTTCAACATAAATAATTAAAATATGCTTTTGCTGAAATTTAACAGACTCTATCTTTAAAATACCAGTTGGCAGAAGAACATTGTGTAAAATCATTTGCCCTTTTATAGATATCAAAATGGCCTAAATATTTCCTGTCTTACGTTACAGCCCTTTCAGAACTCACATTGTAGAATGTATAAATGTGTAGCTTATAATAGTTTAAAAATGTCAGCTGTTGTGACTTCTCGTGACAAGAATATATACTGTGGACAGACTGCTCAGTTTTAATGTAAAATTTTGCAACAACAGTTGGCTTTTCAAATGAGGTTTCCTGTGTTCTCTTTGCAAGACAGTTCTTGTCTTTGCTTTGGAGAGTATAATAGCTATAAGTTTTCCTCATGAAGTAACTTATTTTTAATTCAGGTGCAATCCCTTAAGTTTCACCATGCTTTTGGAAAGTGGAATAAGGCTATACATTTTTACAAACTGTAATCATGTTTGTTTAATTGTCTGCTTTCTTAAGTAATTTCTGAGTATTCCCCAGCAATAAGCACTGTGAATTTATGAAGTCTTTGCCTCATAATTTTTTATCTTTTCTGTATTATGCAATTGACGTGTAGCATTCTGCAGGACTTGATAATGATTAACTTCAAAAGAAGTCATCATAATATGGACAGTTTATTGTATCTGAAACTTGAAGAAAAACAACTGTAGAAGAGCAAAGGCAAGTTGATACCTCTAGCTTTTGAAATAAGCAGGCATCTAACTTTTACTAGACACTGCCAGAGCTCTTCCATTACTATGCATTTTAATTTTTTTTTTAAGAGATAACTAGACTTTTTTTTTTTTGAGGAAAATTGAGAAAAATGTCTGTATAGTGCAGGTCATTTGTGATGCTTTGGTTTGGGTTCTGTAGAGTTATTAGTTTTGTTTTAGATGCAATTTTCATCTCCGTGTACAGGCTTCTTCTACATACAGTATATACACTATGACACATTCTGCAGCAACAAATTGGTCATTGTAGTTAAATAAGCACTTATGGCAAAAATGGACAGAAAACTAAGAATATACTTGGACTTAGAAATTCGATGGTTATCAGTTACATCCTTTAGGTCAGCTAGAATTCCAGAATTTTCTTGACACTTGTCTGTGAAAGCAAGCCATTCCATAATCTAATGTAGCTTGTATGTTAAAAAAAGAGGGAATAAGATACACTGAAAATGGTGTTCTTCTAAGGGTTGGGGTGATAATATGATGGTGTTGACTGGTGGTGGAAGGAGGTAGAGGTGGCTTGGAAACATTTGAAAAAGGTCTTTTTGTTAACAGCTAGATGTCTGTGAGGAGATGTCAGAAAAAGTTTCAGCTGTGGTCTTAGGCTAGAATTAATTTCACTTTAGCCTGAAACATCAAGATGAGGTTGACAGTTTCCCTGAGAGTCTTCCACAGCCAGTTCACAGAGCTGGGTGCCTTCACAGGCTGATTTACCTTGTTTGCACTCCAGCTCACTGGGGCAGGAATATTTCTTTTTCCTCAGATTATATGAGGTGATTAGGCTGACTCACTGATTAACTTAGTTACCTTCATTAAAAGTTAGATGAGACTAATTAAGACCTCCATCATGTGGCCTCTTCTGACTGCAATAGGGGTTAAAGCTTTCTTATGTCCCTGACTCATTTTTACCCATAATGAATCACTGGAGTGGGAGAGAGGAACTTGTTATCTTTTTTCTATCTGGGGAGGTCAGGACATAATGGATAAAATGCAGGTAGTAACACAAGTTTCTGAGTGCTTTTTGTAATGTTGCTTTGCTATTTTAGAAAATAACTGGTGTTTTTTTTCCTGGAGTCTGATTTTCATTGATGTTATGCAGTAATGATTTCAGTGGCTTCAATTTACTCCTTAGTCAAATAACAATAAAAAGATGAATAAATCTGAGGGGCTTTTTCAGAAGCGACACACAAACCACCGTTGTATCATTGGCATTACAATCATTGCAGCTACAGATCCTGAATAAACAGAAGTAAATCTGTGCAATCACTGTAGCCAATATTGTTGTCTCATGTACACAGTGAAATCCATGTGTCTGGCAAAATGTATTGTGAAGCCTAAAGCAATCTCATGTGGCAAAATCTGCTTTCAAATAGTTTTTCTTACTTAGGGTAATTGTATATTTATTTTGATTGATCTCTTACTTCATCATTCTAAAATATATTTTTACAGATGTGATATTTATTCTTATTTAAAAATTAAGATTATTTTCAAGATCAGTTTAATTTTTAGGTCATTTAGGCCTAGATACTTTACTGTGGTACGGAAAATTCCTATTTCCACTGACTTGCTATGGCTTACACTCCTATATGGCTAGATCACTTTGGAAATGCTTTTCCCACAAGTCTGTTCTTTTTGTCTTTTTCTTTTGTTAACTGAAAAAATAACTAAATGAGAAAAAATCAGGAGACTTAATTCCAAAGTTTAAGCTTTTTGTGGTGCTTCTAGTTGAAATACAATTGATGATTTGTCCCACTGGCCTGAGGCATTAGCTAATTAATCATTACTAGCATTTGTGTAGCGGCACTGGCTTTTCTCTCTTGGTGTGATTAGCTCAGTTGCTATTAATAGCCTTCTCAAATGTACCAAAATATATATGTTTTCTGCAAAATGGTGTTTAAAGACAGCAAATGAACCTATATAAAGGTCAACATTTACCTTTCTATGCTTTTGCCTATTTGGGGTACTGGTGCAAATACTAGCATATAGATGTCCCTTTTTTTGTAGTTTGGGAGATGTGTTAAAGCCTCAGCCTTGTTTTTACCAAGATCATTTCCTCTCCCATCTTCAGAGATGCATCTGGGGCCTCCAGAGGCAGTGACAGTCTCCCATGGGAGTTCTTCCATGGCGTAACAGGTTGTGGTGTCTCTGCTTTGATTCCTTCCAATTATTTCCTTTTGTATCTTTATTATTAGAGCTTGTTCCAATTTAATGACCGGTCAAGAACTACTGACTTCCTCACCTCTTTTGAAGCACCATGTTCATATAGAACCTCAACTTCGTTACTGTTCTCTTTGTACTCCTGTTACGTGAATGGCCCACATTTAAAGGCTAAAAAAGGCAGATTACTTTTCCAAGGATTTTCAGTTCTAACATACATGTTTGCCTGGGAAACTAAGCTAAATGAAGAACAAGCACCATGTAGTCAAGAAGAAATTATCCAGTAGACACTGAGGATAGTTCCTGTCACTACTAGAAAGACTTTTTAGATCCCAAGAAAAACACTTCGTAACTTTTGGTCCCCTACTGTTTAAGAAACAGTACACTGTATCCTCTTTTTGGGAATCCTCAGTGTGTGAAGTTAGGAGGAGTCTGGTTAAAATTAGGAGAAGGTGGTGAGAGAGACATCTCTCTCTTAAATTTTGGGGAAATTCAGCGTATCCAATGCTTAAAGCCTTTGGAGTAGACTGAAAAATAGGTAAGTGATTGCCTGGGCAATTCTGTTAGCATCTTGAATTTTCAGATTTTACATTTTATTTTAAAACCTTAGCCATATCTCTTCCTTTATTAATTTTGAAGGATTGTACAACATCCATCCAAGTAGTGCTAAGAAATAATAACTACAAAAAAACGAACACTAAATGGTAAAGGCCTCTGAGTTACTGCATAGGAAGTGTGTCAGTATTATACGTATGTACACTGCCTTTTCATTTTTGCAGTGGTTGACCTTTTCCTACACACATCTCTTAGGGTGCCTCAACATAGATGAATACTGACAGTTGCGTATCTAATTCAGTCAGTCAGAAAGAAGCTTCAGTCTGTAAGCACTGTAACTGCTAGTGTAGCTCTGTCCTGAACTACCCCATCTCTCTGGTGGTCTCATTAGGTTGGGCTTAAGATAGAGTTCATGTGTTTACTTGGCTTCTGGGCCAGTAGTGGAGAACTTCCAGATGTTGCCAGTCTGGAGACTTTTGATGTCCCTTGGACTAGCACCCAGCTTTGAGCTGCTGAGTGGTTCAGAGTTTGGGAAACTGTTCCTAGGGGTGGATCTACATCAGCACTTCAGCTTTGCCAGGGAGCACCCTGCTGAAGTCAATTTCCTGGATGTCCCCACTTCCTGGGCGTCAGTTGGCATCACAGAACCATTTGGGAGTGCTTGAACTGTGCTTGGTTTGTATGTGAATCTAATGCAAAAGAGGCACTTGTGGAGTGAGCTTGGTGACCTACAAGTGCTGGTGAGTGTTCCTTCCCTGCAGCCAGTCTGGAGCTAGTCTGAAGCACCCTTTCCACTATTCTTCAACCTCCCCACTCTCATATCTATGTAGTATTGATTTTAGGTCCTCAGCACCGTTTCTCCAACACCCCTAGCTCTGTTGTGCTACGCCACTTTGTAATATAGACACAGCCAAAATTGGAAACTTCTGAGTGGTTCTATGGCTTTATTGCCATAGAACATGAAGCTATTGAAGAAACTTGGTTAAAGTGGGGAAGAAGAGAATTTGGGAGAAGGCACTGTTGATTATTTAATTGTAGGTTCCAATTTTGCGCCTGGACTTCTTGGCAAGATCTGCTTTTGCTGTGGTAGGGAGCCAGATGAACATTGAAATGAGTGTCCTAGCTTTAGGATGTAAATTGTAAAGGCTGTGCTGTTTCTTATCAGTGGTTCAACCATTAGCTTAGCTGGGATTTGCATAATTTCTGAAATACAGAGGATACCTGACAGTTAAGAGAGTAAATAGAAAGGACAAGTGGCTGCATACATTGGAAAAAACAGTCTCACTGATCTAAGTTTTCTGGCTTAATTTGGTCATAATTGTTTTTTGGGGGGGAATATTAGTGTATGACAGGACTGCATGGGCAGCTTCTATCATTTTCTCACAAGTGCAAACACTTCTTCAGTTCCAAAGACAATGTAATTTTTAGCTTTTATTGCCTAGAAAATGTGATGTTCTGTGAGAAGGAGAGTAATGAGAGACTTTAAATTGTGGCTGAAGCAGATGCCTGGGACAGATTTGCCTAATGGAAACAAGGTATTTTACTGGAAGCTGAGATTTCTGAGAGATGATCATTTACCTGTGGTCTCTGTTCCAGAACTGGGACATTTGGATAAATTAAGTTAGCCACAGAATGTATCTTGTGGGTTTTGGGTTTGTTTTTTTTTTTAATTGTGAGTCCAACAAACAAGGCCCTAAGTAAAATTATTTCTTGCACTAGACACTTAAATATTATCATGTTTTTAATATGGTTTCAATATAGCAACAGTGGGCCAAGCCTCAATGTAGTCAATTGTTTATTCATTAGTGTATTTTTAATACTTTATTATTCTGAAGTTGTGTTCTTATAATCTGGCATGGATCTTTAATATTTATAAAATGTGCCAAAGTGGATGTTGAAAATACATAATTAAAACTAAAACTCAGTTTTGACCTATTTTATATTTTCATCTTGACTACCTGTTGCTTTTTTTATTCTTAGTAACAGTAATGTAATGTTAAGATTGACACTTATTCTAAAAACATACTAACAGGCTTACTCAAATTATGTATAAATATGTGTCTGTCTACATAAATAGATGTAAAACAAAGTGTAAACTGACTGTATTGTTACATATCCAAACTTCAAAAGACAAAACCCTCTGTTCTCATGTCCTGTAGACTGAAGTACAGAAGAAACTGAACAGGTTGTTTGGGGCTTTTTAAAATAAATTTTGGATAACTGTGTTTTGTTTCACCTGAGTATTGCTGACTTTTAATTATACTCTAGGAGCCCTGCAGTGAATTTAAAATAAAACCACTTATTTTGTTTCCTTTCACTAAGAAAAACCCAAACCAAAATAAAAAAACCTCCACTTCATAGCTTTGTTATTTTATTCATTCAGAAACTTTCTAAAAATAGCATCTTTTTGGCAGCAGGGTATAAAAAGAGGTTTCTAATATTCCTGATGTTTTCTCATCTTCCTTTGTTTCCAAAGAAAATTAAGATCAGTGTAGTCCACAATTAATTCAGCAGCTAACTTCAAAGGTCTATATGGGCATCCATTTTCCCCAAGCTCCTGGTACCTTTGTTTGAAACACTGCAACATTTCTTACCAAGTTTTGTTTTGCTTTATAAAACAAAAATAAGGAACAATTCACTGAATCTACAATTTATTTTTCTCTAATTTTTCAAAGTTTGCAGTCATGAACTTAAAGAGAAAATTTGGATGTTGGCATACTGTAATCTCACATTAAAACTTATATTAATGTAAGTACAGTTTGCAGTTGTATAGTCTTGACAATTTAAAATGTAGGCAATGTTGTTAGAGTTGAGTATCAGTTGATCTCAGTAGATAAAAGGCGAACAAACTTTGCACAGTACTTTTGGAACGTACGAAGTGTAAGGCAGTATCTCAGCTGGCATAAATTGGCATGGCTCAGCTTGCAGATCAGAAAGGAACTGTCATCAGTGCACTTCTGGCGCTAAATGTGAATGATTTATTTAAATGCATGAAGTCACAGGGAAATGATAGGAAGCAAGTACCACACAGCAAAATCTGAGGTCCTTCACATTGGATTAGCCTTGCATGGAAACTCTGGCAATGTGACAAAACCATCCTGGCTCACCCCTCACACGGGAGTCACAAAGTCATAATGACTAGATCTCTTCTACTGACAGAGCTGATGAATCACTTGTATCAGCTCTAAGACTGCAAAGCAGCAGTCAGTAGCAATGAACAGCAGGTATTGAAGTACAAGAGCCGTTTGTTTAAGTGAAAGGAATAGGGGCATGATCCAATGAGCAAAATAACCTGTGCTCTGCCGGTGCCCGTACACAGATAACCAACGTGCACTTTTTAAAGAAATGCATTAGTGATTGGGATGTGTATCAGCAACAGATATGTTATCAGTAATAGCAACTGTCTAATATTCTGGAAATGGATTTCATCAACTTTGGTTTTTATTGTCACTTAGAAAATGAGGGGTTTTTTTGTTCTTTGCTGAGAGAGTTGGGGTTGTTCGGCATGGAGAAGAGAAAGCTCCGGGGAGACCTTATTGCATCCTTTCAAGACTTAAAGGGGGGCTTATAAGAAAGATGGGGACAGACTTTTTAATAGGGTCTTCTGGACAAAGAATCATGGTTTTAAACTAAAAGAGAGTAGATTTACACTAGATCCAAGGAAGACATTTTTAACGATGAGGGTGGTTAAACATTGGAACGCGTTGCCCAGAGAGGAGGTAGATGTCCCATACCTGGAAACTTTCAAGGTCAGGTTAGACAGGGCTTTGAGAAACCTGATCTAGTTGAAGATGTCCCTGCTCGTTGCAGGAGGGTTGGACTAGATGACCTGTAAAGGTCCCTTCCAACCCAAACTATTCCGTGTTTCTATGAAATCACAAAGCACATTAGATAATCTGGTGTTGTAAAAGCAGAAAGGTGACCTCTGTATGTTGTTGTGTACTGTCCAGCACTCTGTAGTAAACAGAGAATGGCAATGAAGTAAGCTGCTGCTTTTTTCTCTCTTTATCAAAGGAAGCTAATGTGTCATTTCCCTCTCACTTGAGCTGGCAATTTTTCCCTTCTACTACCATAAATCAAGAACTGAAGAATTTTCAAGAAAGCTGGATTCAGCACTTGTTGAAATGAATGGGACATTTCTGTTGACATCTTCAGTGGGCTTTGGATCATATAAGTGGTTCTTGTCTGAGAAAAAGCATTAGCTTAGTCTTCTGTCTCTCAGTTTTGCTCACTGGTTCCCCTTTTCTCCTTAATACAAAAGTATATCAAGCAGCTGAGAAACCTATTAAAAAGAATTAATAGGAAAATCATCAAAAGATTGGCAGTTCATTAAGAATGCTGTTTGACAGGTTGGGAATATATATTTTTGCATAGCAGGTTAAAATTTCAGGAGGGCAGTTGTTAGTTATTTGGTATGGATTTACTCACGGTCTCTATGCTAAACTCTCCAGGTAGTGATGGCATGTGTTTATTTTTTGTACCTTGAATTCCACTCTTTCTCTACATAACCAGTTTCCAGATTTTAGTTCAATTTTGCCTCATAGAGTAACTTTACTGCAAGGTCAGTTTGGCTGTATTAGATCATGAATGCATTCTGGTTTAGTAGTGGACCGATGCAGCTACTAGGTTTTGTTACAGACGCTGATGAAATACATCTTTATTTCATATATGTGTGTCAACTATGGGCCCAATAACAAGATTTGAAGCTCGCCTTCCCAGATCAAAATCCATTTAACCCTGAATAACAAGAGGAATCTTAAATGCAGATTACAATAAAACTCTATGTATGCATGTCTATGAGTGTGTGTCGCTGCACGCCTACACATACTGACTTGACTTTAAATGCTGTCTTGCATAATACTTTGTAGATCATTCTGCAAGAACAAATTATAGTTGGAACTTTTGCACACATAATTATGTTGATCATAAATGTTGACTATTAAACTAAGAGCATATTCATCTCCTGAAAGGAAGTTCCAAGTTACAAAACATACACAAGAAGTATATATGTTGCAGAATGTGACTGAGGGTTAGTGTGACGCACTAGCAAAAGCTTAGGTCTATTTTGAGGTACTCGCCTTCAAGTAGTTGGGCTTTCACAGATTGGGAACTAAAAATTGTTGACCTTCTGCGACCTTGTGTGTCATATACAAGTTTCTGTTGGCCATTCAAAAGGGGGAAGACAAAATTAAGATAAATTGTTTGTGTAATTCAGAGTTGGGCTGTTTTCTTCCGAAACAAGCTGTATTTTGGTAAGTATTAGTTTTCCTCAGTGAGAAGTATATGCACATATAATTTGAAATAATATGCATAAAATTTATATCATTGTACTGAACTTCTGTATTCTCTAGCAAAATAAAAGTACTAGCACTAGTAACTACATAAAATCTAGCAGGATACTAGAGTGGGATCATTCAATATGGTCAGTACATAATCTTCCCATTCGTATTTTTGGTACATTAATTTTTTAAGCATAAATTAACAAATAAAAGTTGTTTAGTTAGTGGCACTTTTTGAACCTCATCATCTAGTTTCTGCTGCACTCCCACATTAAGACCTCAGGGGGAATCAGGGAATGCTCAGGTAACCGGGATACATCTAATGTAGTTATAATTGCAAGAAAAAAAAAAAACAGAACAAGCAAAGGAAAAGGATAGAAAAGAGAAATAAAGTTATTCTCATGAATGTGTATTTATAAAATATAGTAGGCTGTATCGTGTAAGTGAAATTAACACCTACACAACATAATTTAGCAAATAAATTGTACGGACACTTTGCAGTTACCAGCCAGACAATCCCTCTTTCTTGTCAAAGAAAAGATCAAATGGAGAATGATCAAATGTTGAAATTGTAGCTTATGGACTAGTAATACTGCTTTTTTGCCATTTTTGTCTATCATAGCACAGCAGAGTAAGCAGTTAATTTGGACCACACTGTTTAATATATGTTGTGTGGTTCTACTTTGGCTATTTTTGTTGCTTCTACTCTGTATAAATAAATGTGGAAGTTGTGATACTTTTTTTGCAGAGTAGTTGCAGTAGCTGATGTTAGAAAGCAGAAGAATAGGAACAGACTGAGGTAATAAGAAAAAATGGATCTAATTTGAAAATGTCTTCATCTCCAAAGTAGTGGACCGCTGTTTTTCCTCAGAGGGGAATAACAGAGGGGATAGATGTACTCTTATTATTGACTGCGATCTCAAAAATAACGAGTGTATCTGCCTCCACTACTTTGAGGATTATAGGAAATGATTGGAATAAATCAGTAATACTGTTTGTGTTTCAAGAAGCTGAAAATAATACTATGTCACTGACAGAATTTTCTTAGTTCAAAACAGTGTAATATGTGTCGATTAAAAAATAATACTAACCTGACCTGAACAAGATATTCTCAGTCCAGTTGGCAAAAAATCGACATAACCCAGAGTAATTATAACAGAATATTGAATTTTGGAATTCTCTCAGTTCAAGTCTTAATAATGTCATATTGTGATCACAGAATATGAACAGGGTGAACAAAAATGTACAGTTTTGCTGAAGTACTAAAACCAAAAAATGTTACTGGCATTACTGTAACTCAGATATAATGGTTAGCACTTAAGACACCCAATACCATAACAGGATAATGGCCCATTGACAGTTTGCATGGCTAATGTGTTACCAGCACCATTATCTCACTTTAAATAGGCTGATTCATCTATAGATATAACCATAACTGAAGGATTTTTCTATTTATATTTGTTGTACCAGAGTCATCAGCTCTGTTCTATTTACAGTCATTCCCAAGTGTGTTAAAGCATAAACAGCCTTAATGCTGTTTTCATAATATTTTTTTTTTTTTTTAAAGTTGGCAATGTTTCTTTACCTACTGTCCCTTGTACCATCTTTAAAACTAAAAAATTTCGGCCTGCTTTGCTTTCATACTAACAGTATATTCGGCCTTGTCTTCCAGCTCTACTTTTAATTCTACTTCAATAATTCTTTGCCAATTGATTGTAATCAAATCTGCACCAGATAAGCATGCTAGCCATTGGCATATGGTTATAAGTACTGCTAGTGACTTTGTGATAACTTTAGCATCTTGTTGTTTGCTGTGAGTTAGTGTTCATACTGTCTTCACTGCACTGGCTGTATTTGTCCAATGGTTTACGATGTATCTGACACAAGCTGCCAAATTTCATTAATATTATCTCCTAAACTATATGTTTACTAACTTTCTGTTAGAAATCACCGCTGTCAACTATTTTTTTTTTATTGTTCCTGTCTTCTGACTTTGGCTTTGTCATTGTTGATTGTGCTCATATCAACGATCAACGGCCTGAGCATCGGTAGAGTATTATGAAAGACTGCATAATTGGGTTAAATAAAATAGAATTTTAAAAAACAGCCTCTATGTTTCTCCTTCAGCCTTCCCACACAAAATGATAGATAATAAAAGAGTAAGTCAGAAAAAATAATGGCTGCAATGTGTTGAAATATGTCACATTGACACGTTATGAACACATATGGAAATGTGTTTCTTTTACAGTATCTGTAAACTGCTATTCTTGTATATGTGCACATATAAAATCATACAGCAGCCATACTGCAGTTGTCCACACTTGGCAATTGCACTGATATGATGTCCAGTGTTGGATGTGCCTTTCAGCCTTGGAAACTTTAATAAATGTATATCTGCACTTCTGTAGTTATCTGGATACTGGAAAGAAATGTTTTCCTGCTATTATCAGATACTGGCAAATAAATCGTCACTGACCATCAGCGTGTGATAGATAATAAGATGTAATTTGTCTACTAAGATCCGCTATGGTGTGACCCCACCTGGAGTACTGCATCCAGCTCTGGAGTCCTCAGCATGGGAAAGACATGGACATGTTGGAGTGGGTCCAGAGGAGGCCATGAAAATGACCAGAGGGATGGAACACCTCTCCTGTGAGGAAGGGCTGAGACAGTTGGTGTTGTTCAGCCTGGAGAAGAGAAGGCTCGGGAAGACCTTATTGTGGCCTTTCAGTACTTAAAGGGGTCTTATAAGGGAGATGGGGACAGACTTTTTAGTAGGGTCTGTTGCAATAGGACAAAGGAGAATTAATAAACTAAAAGAGGGTAGATTTCAACTAGATATAAGGAAGAAATTTTTAACAATGAGGGTGACAAAACGCTGGCACACGTTGCCCAGAGGGGTGGTAGATGCCCCATCCCTGGAAACATTCAAGGTCAGGTTAGACGGGCCTTTGAGCAACCTGATCTAGTTGAAGATGTCCTTGCTCGTTGCAGGAGGGTTGGACTAGATGACCTGTAAAGGTCCCTTCCAACCCAAACTATTCTATGATTCTATGATTTGTGGAGAGGATTTGAAAGACACTGACTTAAAGAATAGTATGATTTGCCAGCAATGCATGATAAGATCTTTAGCAGAAAGAGCAAAACATTTTCACAACTCAAATCATTGTGTACTGTGCTATTAACTTAAGGAGCATGCTTGTCAGACTGGCTAGTTTGAGAGAGATTTGTAGTGAATGCCAGGAAATAACTGTTACATTCTGTTTCTTTATTAGTGTAGCCAGCACAATATAGGTGATTTACACAGCTTCCTGTAAGCTTGGAATGAAGGTGGGAGGCAAAATGCTACTTGGTTTGGGGACCGTTATGAAACTTTTTTCCAAGTATTTTGTGTCCTCCCAGATAAAAACACTATATTGGTCCTATCTTTTTAATAAAGTTCCATAAGTTTATTATTACTGTTTCTTCTAGTTTTAGTTTAGCATTATTGACTGCAAATCACTGCAATTTTATAGAACTGTGTCAAGTGCTTTCTAGAATTAAAAATTAATTGCAACAGCTTAGAAATGCATTGCAGCTCCATTTGTACTCTCGTGAAGAAAAAAACTGAGAATATTTTATCCCAATACCAATCAGAAAATAAATAAATAAGTAAAGCAACACAGAAACACCATCACAGCTGTTAGAGCTGCTCTGTGAAATGCACAACTTAGGCAATCCATCTTACGTAATTTAAAATGCTGGACCTCAGGCAAGATACTGTGAAAATTCACACCTTGTTTTCTAGAGGAAGGTAAGGTAAATAAGAGAGCAACTTGCTAAGAAAGAAATATGAGCCAAGACACTTGGTGATATTTCCTTCGTCTAATGGATTTTAAGGAGACTCAGTGGTATGGAAGGACACTCAGAAACTCTTATTAAAAAAAACCAAACCACACGTACTTAAGGAAATAGATATTTATGTGTATATATGCATGGGTGTCTCTAGATACATCTGTATGTAATTTCATCTATACCTATGAAATGTATTTTGAGGCTATGAAGTCCAGTGGAGAACTTTTACCTTTATATGGTCATAGTGGTGTTGTCTGTGCCTAAAGCTTTTTGTTTCTGTTTAAACTTGCAATTCACTTTTTCTGCTTTGTTGAATAATTGAAGAGAGAACTTTGGATCTTCAATACAATTATATTCAAAATTGTAGCTTTAGTTTTTCTATTTTCTTTTTAGATTTCCTGCTTTTTTCCAGCCAGTTTAATCATCAGTTTATATTGCCTTAATATGTCACTGTTTTACACCCAGCAGCACAACCAAAATAATAGGTCATGAGATTTCTGCTTCTAAATCAAGGAAGTGGAAAATAAGCTGACATTAATACTAGGAAATGCTAGCTGAAAAATAAATAAATAAATAAATAAAAGGAAACTTGTATGACATCAACTGACTATATATTAGAGAAAAAAATCAAGGATTGGATGAAAAATGTTAATACTGCATTTTAAAAAGAAACAAAACATATAGATAATTGCCAAATGAAAATAAAAAAACCCACTGATTTTTTGCTATTTAAAGGAGTGGAAGAAAACAAGGTGTTCATCAAATTGAAATTGTCTGTTCATTTGTTCAACCTTTTTTTTCATCATCTTTGCTCAATTTAATGAAGGAAAACACCTTAATTTTAACACAGTTGGATCCCATCCCTTGTGTTTCACTCTAATTACTTTCTGTGTAGAAGACAGTCAGGAGACTTAAATGGTCTCATAGAGATACTAGTGAAGGCAGCCAGATGGTGACATCTGCTCCAAACTGATACTAGAATTCAGCACTGAAGCTGTTTTTAAACAATGTACATATTTCATTTGGTATGCAAGTTATATGTGGCTTAATCTATACATATATATAATAAAAACATTTTTATTATGCAATCTAAGATCTGGAGTTTGGATATTAATACTAGATGACATTTTATTTATGACTAGTAGAGAAGTAAGCTAGTCTTATTAGTAATCTTGAAGACGTAGTTGGCAGCTAGTTGTTAGTGAGAAGTAATGCTCAATTTGCAGAGTAAAGACAGAATAATACGGAAATATAAAGTCTCTCTTTTAACAAGACGTTTAATTGCCTTTCTAGCCCATTAACACTACTCAAGAATGAAAAGTTGAGCCTTTGGAAACATCTGCACTCAGATACTGAATCCAAACTGCAGGACAAGGACTAGGCTTTCAAAAGCACTGTGTGGTTGCTTGCCCAGTTTACATGCCTTTCTCAGATATCCCTTCTGCTTTTGATATTCCCTGCTCAAATAACTTTGAGTTGAGAAAAAATTACACTACTTAAGATCTATGCATGGTAATGCTTTGTACTTCTTACTTTTCTTCCTGTAGAGAATACTTTCTCAGCCCTCAGATTTAATTCCTTGTGTAGTACCCAAGTACCTCACAATCTTTGAAGTATTCATTCTCACAGTACTAAGGTGAAAGGAGATGATACAGAAAGCCAGATGATCTCTGAGGTTTTCATAAAAGTCAGTGGAAAAGAAGGAGCTTGAACCTTGATTCCCTGATGTTCAAGTCAGAGTGTTAAATGAATTTCCATATTTTATATTTACTTTGATGATAAGTTATTCCTTAGTCCAGCCCCTATGTTGTTTAAAAATAATTTTATCTTCCCCCCCCCCCATTGGCAAAAACAATGTAATTGCTTAGAAACAGCCCTTCTAAAATCATGCATTGATGGATTATATGTAAGGTGTCCAGATGGTAATAGCTTTATATATTGTCTCCAGCTCCTCTGAAAAATTTAAGAANTTCACTTAAAAACCCCCGTGCTAGAGAGTCATTAATAAGCAGGAAAAAAAAAAAAAAAAAAAAAAAAATTCTCATTGAAGCAAGGAACAGTCAGGCCATTTGTTTCAGTGGTTATCATACAAAATGCATAATGCATTATGAATTGTTTTGAGGACAAAATTGTGAGGTGTAAACTGGGTCATTTATCATTGACTGAGATACAGTTGATTTACAGAGTTGAGTCATACATAGAGGTGAAATTGTGACCATTTTAAGCATTTAGCTGGCTAGAAAATACTAACTTTTCGTGGGAGATAGGGAGGAATGTGGGAAATCATTAGTTTGTCAAGAAAAGTTGTGTGTGTGGATTACAGAAGGGTATACTACTTTCTTTGGATTTTAATAACACATTTGCTAATTTAATTGAGAAAATGCAATCAATGTTGAATTTTATCCCTTAAGCGAGAATTCTGAACTGACAAATAAGTCCAAACTGCCATGAATAAGGACACTGTTCAGTGGATTGAAAACTCACTAAAAGAGCATGCCCATAAATGACACTGTGTCTGGTTGGTTGAATACCAGGATTAGCGTGGCACTCCTACATCAATCAGCAGTGTGGGTCAGTCATACCTTAAAGAAGAGCAAACAATACACAGCTGAAAGTTGGTGATATTATTATGGGCTGGACTCCACATTATGAGTGCACAAGAAAGCTGAAGGGAATAATGTTTGAAAAGGCAGAGAAGAGATTTCTTCCTTACCTTGGGACAGAGTTACACAATGCCAGAGTGAAATAACAGGTCAAGGAAAGAAACCAAAACCACATGGAAAGCCAGCTGTCTCCTGTTCTCCAAGCAAGCTTTCAGAAACCTAGCTGAAGATACTGTGATAAAATTTAAAGTAATTTTACCATGTACAAGACCTTGCGATAAAACAGGAAAAGACTGAGTTTGAATGACTGTAATGCGAGAATCAACATATTTAACAAAGTTTTGCCTGGTCTGAGAGTTGACTTCCATGGAACTTGGGAGGAGTGGGGCAGGGCAGGGAGTGAGGCATCCTCAGTGCGTGTTCCAGGATGCGCTTAACCTGAATTATGCCTAGGTCTTTGCTTTCTAAAAATTACTGATGTACAGGCTATTTGTAAAAGATTAGAAGAAAACAGCAGAAATGTCTCTAAATTACACTAAAAATCAACCCTGTCTTTTAAGCAGCACAGATGTCTGCTGCAGACACTCTATAGACATTGAGTATATGGAAGAAGAGTGATGGTGTAAAGAAGTAATTCTGTTCATCCTGAATTTTGTGCACAGAAGAAAGTCTTTGCTTATTCCCTCTTACCACAAAAGACTGCTGTGAGTACAGCAGCCATCTGATAACACTTATATTCATAGGAAAAGGTATTGCAGTTTTCACCCATTCCTCCCATTTCAATCATACACTGGTTTGTCCAGTAAATTAAAAAAAAAAAAAAAACAAACAACAACCAAAACTGCTGCTGGCTATAAGCTCAGGAGGGAGACTGGCTTTATCCTGAAAAGAAAGCCTGGCTCCTGCTGTATTTGCAGAAGTTTTCAGTTTATTTGAATAGGAGAAAAAAAAAAAATCACAGAATGTGCTGTCTTATTTGGAAGATTTCAGTCCTTCAGTCCTACAGATGTCAAAAGAACTGCTTCTCTAATTTTACCTTCATTATGAAATGCCTTAAGGCACTAACTGCACAGTTTCTTCACTGTTGCCTCAGCTACAGCCTTTGCTTCTGTGCTGTGGATCTCTAAAGAAAAGGCTGGGGTGACCTGTAAATAATAGACACGGTTGTTTAGTGCTGAACTGAGGAGAACTCTTCCTGAATATTGAAAGCAAAGAGAGATTCAAACACATCGTTTACCTTGGGTTTGGGGGCGGAGGGGGGGCTGTTATATGTAATTTTAAAAACTTAAGGGCCACCTTATTAATCCGTCATGCGTGGTATTTTGAAAATCTTTGCATGCACCTTTCTCAGAAAACAGGGAACATGCATAATTAGACTTTTCTGGAAAAAGAAACCCAAACAAACAGTGTTCATCAGAACTGGCTTTTGGGTGCATGTCTGTCTACTTGGGCTGCTCACAGTGGAAGAAGTAAATTGACAAAGATGGGGGGGATAGTGAGGAAAGAACAAAAGGAGGATTTGTGCTTTCAGGCCTTGACAATGGGAGGCTGGAACAACAGGTGAGTGAACAAAATGGTGTGGAAATGAATGAAGTCGCTGGAAACAGCTCACTGGCTCTGGTGCAACAAGCTGCGAGCAGAAGTGCCAGGTAATCCCAGTCCAACCAATTCCTCTTCTGCCCCCAGGCTCTATCCTCAAAGACAGGCAGGGGAATGAGGGAACTAAAGAAGAAACTAAAGACAGGCAACAACGTGACCCAAAAAGAATGGCAACGGTAGGGAGAAAAGAGGTAGAAACAATAGCTGTGTGTGATTGCTTCAGCGGAGTGGGTATTTCATCCTGTGATTGATTGTCTTTACATACTACAGGAGTCTTGTAATAAGAGTAACAAAAAAGACAAATATTGGCATTGAATAGTGAGCTAAATTAAACATTTACTCTTCTTGATCAGTAGCAAGGGTTGTGTTCCCCTTGTTGGGCTTTGGGTCACTTTCATTTGGAATGCACTGAAAATGATACCAAATGATCTGTGCAACTTAGATATTTTGCTTCTAATTAAGGAAAGTGACACAAAGCTCCAGGAAGTGAACAGAGTATCTGTAGAAATGCTAAGAATTACATTATTTGTTGTTTGCTTGATATTTTTAATCATCATTCCAGTTTCAGAAGATGCTATATGTAACAAATCAATGTTAATGTCTTCTTATAGAATTGATATTTTCCATTAATCTCCAAAAAGGTCTTTCATGTGTTCTGACACATTTTTTCCTTTAATGTATAGCCTTGCCAGAGGAGGACAGAAGAAATATAGTCCTTAAAAAAAGATGATGTTCTTATTACTCATGTAAACTAGTAATGCTAATATTGCTGGCAGGGTCCTTAAATCAGAGTATCATTCTGTTCTTTTCAAGACCATATTTTAAAGTTGAAATAGTCATTGCCGAGATGAGTAATAATTACTACTGATACACTGGGAGGAAATCAGTGTTTGAAATAAAGAATAGGAAAAACTGACATGTGAAATGGGAATCGGAGTCTTTTGTTGTCTTTGTGATGTGCAGGGTGCAGTAGGGTTCTTCACAGCAATAAAGCCACGGGGTCAGAGCCAGGGTAGAAGAGAGTGCAAAGGGCAGACCCAAGTGCTGCGAGGGAGAGATCTAGTTTGCCAGACTGCAATTTCCCTGGTTACTGAAGCGATGCTGTGGTTAGTGGCCTTGCACACGTCTGCTGGCAGATGTGTAAAGAGGCAGTGGCAGAGACTCGCAGGAATCCCCTCTGCCTGACGGAGAGATTTGTTTAATCTCTAAAGGCGGCCTGGTCATCCCACCTGCCTGCTTCCTCGCATGGGGCTGGAGAGCACGCACACACACAGACCGAACCCCCATCAAACCGGGATCCTTCCCACGCTGAACCATCACGGGCTCTGTGGCCCTTTGGAAAGGCTGTTTGCTGAAGCACTCGGGCTGAATGCCAGTTGCAAATTAGAGCCTTTCTTCTTGCTGCCCTGAAAGTTTTAGGAAAGAAGAAAGTAGAATGAAAGGAGAGGTCATCCTGAAGGTTTAATTTGGGGACCAGAAGGAGAGAAATAACATTAATTTCCAGAAAAGAAACAGAGACAGGATAAACCATTAGAGAGAGATCAATACCTAATACATTTTAATATAAATTGACTGGAAAGCTAAGTTCTCAACATGGCAGATAAGTTTAAACCCTGAGCTGGAGTAGGGCTCTATATATATCAGGAAGGACCTGTACAAATGCATGTATATGCCTTTTCCAGAAATAGTAAAATACATTCCTGTTGCCTGATAAACAGGATAGAGCTCTTTTAGTCAAGGAAGGCTTCAAAATTTCCCAAACTTAATCTTTTGGTTCCAGACAAGTTTAAGCACTTTTCAGTGATGTCTGTCACAGTAAGACACTGGTGTACAGCATTGCGATCATTGCTGAATTTATGATCTGCACTATTGTGTTCATGTTTTGATCAAAACTTCTGTGTTTGAGAGAGGCTGCAACAGCGTGATCCTGGCCTGGCTCCCTGAGCTGTTGTATGAGCGCAGCGCCTGGCTGCACGTGCAGGGTGCTACTTCCACTCACTTCAGTTTTACGCCTTCATTTCCTGCTGCTAATACCAACAATTTTTAAAAATAACTGGCCCCAGGTGATCGTAAGTAATCCTTTTAATTGAGAGACAGCTTTAGTTTCTTTGTTTGGCATGTTTGCTCCTGAAAGACCCTTGGCAAAACTCAATTACGAGTTCTGTCTTCTGATGCTTTCGGCTTCAAAAGGGACCTGACTGCAGCCTGTCGTCATAACAGGCTATGAAACTATGATAGCATGTTTACCCAGACAATTACCATTTTGATCACCAGTTCCTTGTGTTGCAGAGCCTTTCTGTCCTTGGCTTATCAGGGTTGCAGAGTTTCCTTCTTGCAGGGTCTGTGCTGCCATGAACTCAAGGACTAATTGATTCTTCAGAACTGTTACAGCATGAATGAGAGCATGTACTGACTCTCATTAAATTGCTGATCTCATCTGTTAATTTTCAAAAACAGAGAAGATAGGGTTATGTTGATTTACCTTTGCCAAGGAAAGTTAAATATGAAAAGGTTATTTATAAAATTAAAGTAAAAACAGGGGAAGTAGAAAAAGGCCACCATGCAGCAAAGTTGCAGTCAAGGAAACGGTGTTATGACTCAGAGCTAAATTAATTCTTTGCTTCACTTGCATCAGTTATGTTGAACAGAGGAACAAAAAAAGCAATAGCTAAAAAACACTTACATGGGCAAGTTAAGGTAAAACTTAATGCAATTACTGTGCTTAAACTGAAGCTGTATAAACCATTCCTCAGAGAGATAAATAAATGGCACCTGAAACTGTGTACATAACTAAGAATTAAAAACTTAAAAACTCACACAAGTCAGTGATAGTACTACCAGACTGCAGAAAGACAAAACCAGATATTTTGTTTAAGGAAAAAAATATTTTATATATGCCTTTAGAAGTATACAGGACTTTAGAATGATGCTTGAAAGAATAATTAATGGACTGGAAGTAAATGAGCTGGAAAGTAACATAAGTTTGCCTAAACAGATCCAGTGTAACCTGAACCATTACTGATAATTGGTGTTCCAGACTTAGAATATCTAATCTTTTGGGAGTGCTGTACAGTGTTTTAAGGCCTCATGCAAAGTTACTAGCAAAGATAAAGAATTTAGCAGTTGGTATAAAAAGATTTTGAAGTAAGCAAAGAAATAATTGGAGTAATGACTTTAGTGACAGGAGAAGTCATAGGCTAGAGAGTGGCTGCCTGTAGAAAGGGATTTTGCTTTTTTTAAGAGATATCTAAAAAAGTTTTGTTTTTTTCTTTGGTTGAAATAAGTATTTAAATTTACAATACTGGCAGGAAAAAGGGTAGATGGGCATTAACAAAATTTGCTGATGGCAAAACCTGAGCATTGCAAACGTAAGGGTAGAACTGGAATATCATGGAGAGGTGTAGGACCTTGAGAAATGAAGTAATAATACAAAGTGCAGATACATGACTTTAAGGACTAATGAGAAGAACATCTGTTATACCATAGCTCTTCACAAGCTAGAAATGAAGGGGAGAGGGAACTGCAATGCTTGGTAGTCAATTTTTGAATGTTTTTGAGTTATCATTGTGATGTGACATTCAAATAGTGAACATAGTTGTAGGCATATTGGAGAGGCATTTCGGTAGAGAGAGTTTTGATGCTGTTGTGCAAAGCACTGATCAGACCTCTGGAAAATTGTTTAAAATTCTGGCCAGCTCCCTTCAGGAAAGATCAATTTCAGACTAGAATTGATGAAGAAAATGTCCACTAGAATGGAAAGCCCATCTCTTGGGACAACACTAAAAAAACTTGGCTTGTTTGTCATAGGAAAACAAAAACTGAAAGTGGATATGATTTATTTCTGTTCACTGAGGTAGGGATAAATACTAGAAAGGAAAGAAGTTTTGAAGCTTAAAGGGCAGAACTGACTTAAAAGCAAATGAATATAAACAAGCCACGAGTAAAGTTACTCTGTAAATGTAAAGACACCTCAGAGGGTTGAAAGGGTGCAAATATGCCTGGAAAATAGATCTGAAGAGAAATTACCAATGGTTCACCAACAAAATGAAAGGAAGTATCCAGTGCAGTTTGAGTTAAGATTATATGATTTGATTGTGATTGCACAGGAGTCTAGTCAGTGACCCATGAAGTCTTATTCCTGTGTTCCTCATTACCCAGGTGATATGAATTGGTGTGAAGCCCCTTGAGCTTTTCTGTGCTAATTAACTGTGATCCAATACTACACATCTTTCAGCAAATCAGCACTGCATTTTAGGTAATTAAGTTCAGCAAATCTCACTGCATGAGTACTAGCATCTGGGATTCTTTCCCTGTGACATTTCTCCTTTTCTCTAAACTTTTAAAGTATTTTTGAAAAGCCATCTTTCTTCAATATATGTGAGTATCTGAAGAAGAACGTATGTGCATATTCAGAGTAGTTGGTCTCTGTGTATAATGTAGAAATAATTATATTATGATATCAAGGTAGGTGATAAATGCTAAAAAAACTGTTCTAAAAAGTTTCACTGTGTATATAGTGTAATTACTTTCAGTCTTATATTACAGACTGCACAAATCTTTTTTGTGATGAATTTACTTCACAATGGTTCTTCTAATTGTGTTACAGGGTTATTTTTATTCCAGTTACACTTGCCAAGAAAAACATTTAAAAATAATATCACTTTTTATTTTCAGAAATACCAAATTTCCTTACAAGCAGACAGAAAGCTGTGTGCAGTCATAAAAAGTACAAAAGGGAGTTAACACTCAAACCAAGCAAAAGAGGTTCTAATTGTGCTTGTTTTGGAAATCCTGCCATAATGAACAGGGTTGCACCTGATCATTTCATTTCACAAGACGAAGTTGGTCAGACAGTATTGTAATTCTGCCTCTCAGAATAGGATGATAAATATTGCCAGTTGATGGAAACTTATAGGTCTGAGCTTTTGGAGCCCAGTGCTGAAGCTGCTGTTTCATCCTGGCATTAAAAACTGGAATTGTTTCACACATACATGGTTTGGGTTATGCAATTCTCTTTATCTCCCCATATCAGGCAAAGACAGGAAAGTAGGAGACAGGGCCGATTCTCTGTGTCCTGCAGTGGGCAACACATTTCGATCCAGGAGACATGCTAGGTAGACAGTGCTTCGCCCCATTAATTTCTTTCCTGGTTTGGGGCAGTGACTGCTCTCTCCTATTTCAGGCTCACTCAGAGTAGTTAGTTTTGCAAGCTGCTATGGAGTAAATGGTGAACATTAAATTAAATGGCGGGTTGTGTATGTATTTCACTGCACAGCATGAGGAAGGATGCAGCAGTGAACACAGTGAGCATGCAGGAATAGGCACCAAATGGAAAGCGCTGCGTGATTTCCCAGCATGCATACCTACCAGTGATCTGCTGTGTACCTGTTGATGAAGTAGCCAATTTGACACATGCAAAAGTAAAATTGGATTAGAAGCATACAACTGTGAGATGTGAGCTTGCTCAGACAACAAAAAAAGCCTGCTGGTTTTCTAGAATACTCTGAGTCAATTGTTAACAGTGAAAATGCACATATTAAGAACATTATGATTCCCTCAAAATGCCCAGCTGAATGAAAGCAGGGTCTGAGCACAACAATATGACTGCAGTTTTTTAAAAAATCTGCTTTTAGAAATGGGGAAGAATTACAAGATTTTGTTGGGAAAGGCATGTTGACAGCTGTAAGAAGCCAGATCTTGCTGGTTTTACTAATGTTAATAGTGCTATTAAAATCAGTGTAACTGATTGTGTGAGTAGGGCAATCAAGATTTGGGCCCATACCCCTGCTTTGTAAACACCAGTGTCGCAAAGATTAAAATAATACTGACTAGCCAATGACATGTTAAAGCCTTAGTAAAATTAACTGTGTTTAGAAGGCTGTTCCTTTAAAATGTAAAACAAATGGCTCAGATGAAATGTGAGACGTGGAGAGCAGAGAGAAAATCAATAAACCATCAAATTGTAAATGATGTGGAAATAACTTCTTTATGTTTTCCTGTTTATGTAGTTTATATTTAGCACCAGTACATAAACGTAACAGCTTTGTGCAAGGGAAGAAAAGTAAATCCAAATCTAGAGTGTTCTGATGAGCTACCTTGTCCTCAATTAATTCTCCTTTCTTCTATGAAACGTTAGATTATTTTTAGATACTGCTATGTGAAGGTTGGTTAGCAAGTGTTTGGGGGTATTATTAATTGTATATTTTCATGTTTTCTACATTATCTGTACATTTCATATTTCATTACCACCACTTTTCCAAAAACAGATTTCACTGATCCTCATGAATCTCCATCCAATATTTCTGTTTGTAGGGATGAGAGGTATTTTAAAAATATGTACTGAAAATCATTCAAATATATCAGATAGTTCGGGTTTCTTACAAGGACTTTATAGTGCCTCCAATTTTTATCTTCTAGAACATACTTTAAATGTTCATTCTGCAACCTTCATAATACTGAGGTAGAATATGGAAGTTCAGGTCTATCTTAAAGGCACTGACTAAGTAGGGATGCATTTTTAGTTGTCACTACATAAACCTATTGTCGTGGTTTCAGCCCAGCCGGTAACAAAGCACCACGAAGTCGCTCACTCACCCCCCACCCCCTTGCCTGGCCACGTTGGGATGAGGAGAAAATCCAAAGGCAGGCTTGTGGGTCGAGACAAGGACTGGGAGGGATCACTCCCCGCTTATGGTCACGGGCAAAAGACAGGCTCAACTTGGGGAAGAAACAAAATCAATTTAATTTACTACAAATCAAATCAAAACAAGGAGATTAGGAAGGAAAACCCAACCTCAGAACACCTTCCCCCCCTTCCCCTTCTGCCTTCCCGGCTCAGCTCCATTCCCGGTTCTCTCTCCCTCCTCCCCCCGGCCGCACAGGGGAACAGGGAATGGGGGTTGAGTCAGCTCGCCACACATCGTCTCTGCTGCTCCTTTCCTCAGGGGGAAGATTCCTCACTCGTCCCCTGCTCCACCGTGGGGTCCCTCCCACGGGAGACAGTCCTTCACCAACTTC
>VYZV01013958.1:73478-89952 GCA_013401275.1 Pandion haliaetus | reverse complement strand
CAGAGGTGCTACCACCGTCACTCCCCTCCCAGAGGCGGGTCCGACATTTTGGCGCCGGGGAATTTTCCAGCAGCTTCTTAAAGGGGCCATCTGTGCAGCCCCCCTCCCCTGCCACCAAAGAAAGCCGCGCCACACAAACCGATAACACCTATATAAACCTACACTGGGTATCTATAAAATGAAATGCCATAGGAGGGTGATACTTAAGAGAATTTCAGAGACCATTCCAGTATGTGGCTCATGATAGATGACTAGGAAAAGCCTTGTTATGGCCAGGAAGATTGCCCCCTTCCTCATAATTTTCAGAATAGAAAAGGGTGAGGGCAAGCAAGGTAAGTGTATATCACTAGGTGCAGGGCTATAAATGTCTCCTCTCATCCGTAGTTTTCTTGATTTTCATCTATATACAAGAGAATTGCTGTGTACACCATACATGTGCACAGAGCTCTGAGAAAGAAGTGAAGAGGAAGGCAACGGTTTGGTTGGGGGAAATGTGGGTTGGATGAAAAACAAATCCAGCATTCAGTGTCCTCAATTGTAAATTGAGGTGGAATGGCCTAAATCTCTCCCAGCTTCCTCCCAGCCCCTTGGCAGGAGGAAAACTAGCCAAGTCTGAGGACAGGTTCATAGGAAGTCTTCGGGAGCTGGCATGCAAGAGCAGTGCAAAATCATGAATGTGAATGGATTGATACAGAAAAGTTGTTGAGGAGAAGATAAGCAGTAATGCCAGGCCTGTTTACTGAACTGTGATTAACAGTGAGGATGCTGGAGAGTGGGGGCATGGCTATCTGCAGGAATAAAATACGTGTGTGATATAAAAGCGTAGTCAGTAGGGCTATTGCAGGGAGAATGTGCTCCAGGCTGGCAACAGCTCATCCTGGTTTGCTTATTTCTAATCACAGAGGAAAGGGTTTCAGCCACAACTACAGCACAGATTTTTGCAGTCTCCAGGTGTCAAGATTTTTGTGGGAAATCTCCAGAGTGAGGCTCTGGTGAGGCCTGGAAGGATCATAACCCGGCACAGCAAGATTAGGTAGTCAGTGAACCTGCAGAGGGATTCTACATTTATGTTCTGGACCTGTTCATGGAGACTTAAGAATAAGGTAACTGGATGAAAAATTTAATTATGTCAAAAATGGAGTGCCTGAGTAAGCTGATTAGCTAGCCATGACAGAGATTTTATTCTTAACAGGAGCAGGTAGGGGACTTCTTTTAAGTCTAAAGAATGTGCAAAATATAGATCAGAAGCAGGAACTTCTGCAGTAAATTTAGCTTACTTCACTAAACACAAAGCATCTGGCAGCAGACCAAAGTCTTCTCATATTTATTCAGTTTGATAGCTATTGATCTTTATTTTTCTCCATGTTTTAATTCCATAGAATGGCCATAAAGAATTGTATAAGGACAGGTAGAAAGAGATCCTCATTTGGTGAGCTGACTGAAATCAATAAAGCCATGTCTCCGGACATCTGAGGCCCTGGCTCACAGGTTCCTTCATCTGAAGTGACATAAGACACTGGTTATAAATCCTATGGTGTTTTTTCCTGATCTCTGATTAAAGTAATATGCAGGTGTTTATGATGTAAATATTCACACTATATTAAAAATCTGTGTTTTGAAATTCTGGAGTTCAAGTTATAACAGACAACTCAGACAGTGGCGAAACTTAAATCAAAAGGGGTGACAAACATAAGAAAAGAGCACATAATTGTAAATGTGAGCACATAATTTTTTACTGACTATTGTTCCTGAAGAAGAGGCAAAAATAACTAAAAGGAAAAAGAAGCAGGAACTCATTTTACACAACAGTAGTGCCGGAAGTGTTGGGATTAGTGGAAAAAGAATAACTGATTTTACAAATAAGCTTCACTTTTGTAGATGTGTTAGGCTGGAAAGTAATTGAAATCTATGGAGTATAGATAACAGAAAATTTTACAGTTGAAGTCCTGACCCTACAGAATGGGAATTTTGCCATAGCTTAATTGGGGATGACATTTTATACAGTGCTTCATCACTAACAATTCAGGGATCTGATCCACAAGTGATTGCACCACTTGGAGTTTTTCCACTGCTTTCACTGGTCTTTGGATCAGACCCAAGCTACAGATGCATCACTCTTCTGTCTGAGCGATAATATCACACGTAATTGTCAGAGCTATCAGAAGAGCCTTAGGCAAGGTTGGGAAAGAATATCTACATCTGGACAGGGACCTTGAGATGTGAGTTGTACAACAATCTTAAAAACAACTACAATAATTTTTCTTGGTCTTAAAATTTGAATAAATGCTAACTTTATTGAAACTTGTAACAGCCAACTTGGCTAGAAAAAGTAAAACTTTTTCCTGTGCATTAATCCAGCTCAAGAACTTTTGCATCAGCTGTATCCCACATAAATCTTATTAGGTTAAACGTGGAGTATTCCTACTTTCTGTTCATACAGGGAGCATGTGTTATCTATATGCAAGCATCACTTTTGTAAGAGTTGCTGAGCTAAGCTCAGCTGTTTACTTAAACATGTTGAACATGAAGTATCAGAACAATCCCTTGACCTCTGAGAGGCTTTTCTGCTGTAAATAGTTATGTAGAGCTCAGACATTCGGTGGGATTTAGGCAAGGGTGTTCATTAACTCTCAAGACAGAGGCCAAATACTCAATTTGACCAAATGAAGAGTATTGCTAGTAAATCTCAGTCTTAAAATGTTTGCTCACCTTGGAAAAAAACCACCCTACTACTCTGTGAGCCTGATTTCTGGATTTAGCAATTTGATTCTTTTTAGGACTAGAAAGCAAATGCTGCTACGAGCCAAGAAAAAGTAATGTAACAGCTATTACTGCATACCCAGTCATTGCTGCTCTCCTAGTAAGCTGTGAGCACCTGCATTTTTCTGCTGTGACTTCAAATAGATAAAACATGACAAAATAAGCTGCTTGGTTTTATGCAGCAAAGTGACTTTTAAAATTCATTAACTCTTGTTCTTTCCAACGGAGCTTTTAAAGCAGTCACCTTACAATATTTAGCATCAAAATATAACCCTGCTAGTGTCCTCTAAATAGATTAGTTCACAAAGATAACATCCAAAAAATCTTTTAGTTGCTGTTGGGGAAAAAATTAATTTAGTTTAATTTCTGGTGTCTCCAAAGCTGTCCATCTCTCTGTAATTGTATAGCATTATCACTATTCACTGTTCTGTCTATTCTTGCATAGAGAATTGAAACATCATTCTAGTTTCCTCTGAGGATGGATTAACAAGATCTGCTGTGACATGACTTGATTAATTAATGAGACTGGAGTATTCTTTGGTCCTTATGTGCTGTTCTGGAACTTCTTAGATGGGAAAATTCTAACCTTCAATATTTTAGAAGCCAACTGGGTAAAGCAAAATTCTTGTATGACCTTCACTAATAATAAAACTGAAAATCCATTATAGAATGTACCTGAATAGTTGTATATATTCAAGGTGATTAATTTTTTTTTTCATATTTGAAGAATGAAAGTGCACATGGTTAAAGTATAGAGTATAGAAAAATACTTCACAGACTGCTTAAAATATAATTAGATACCTCTCTTCTTTCAGCAGTCTTCTACAAAGAAGAATAGCTCTTGTGAGTGCTGCATTGCAAAAGTCATCTTACCCTGTGTACACACCCCTAAGGATATAGAGAAGGCTCTCAAAGGGCAAATACAAAATGACAGCTAGCGTACCCTGTCCATTGACCCTGGTTTAGAAACTTCTTGTCCATGATTGAGTACCAGGCTATGTAAAGAAGTGTCGAGAGCCACCTCTGTGATATACACGAGATACATATTTTAATGCCACCAGGTCTGCCTATCTCACCAAGAGACTGAGACTAGTCTAAGACAACCAAATTCCTTCCATTTTACTGATGACGTGCTAACACTAGAACTGAATCCGAACTCTGAAAATCACTCCTACTAATAGGATTTTTCTTACAGTATTGTATTGTGAGTAATGTGAAATTAAATTGCCTGAGAGCTGTGGGAATTGTGTCAAAAAATCAAAATCACTGGTTGTCCTGGTTTCAGCTGGGATAGAGTTAATTGTCTTCCTAGCAGCCGGTACAGTGCTAAGTTTTGAGCTAGGTATGAGAGGAATGTTGATAACGCACTGATGTTTTCAGTTATTGCTCAGTAATGTTTAGTCTAAAGTCAAGGCTTTTCAGCCTTTGATGCCCAGCCAGCAAGAAAGCTGCAGGGGCACAAGAAGCTGGGAGGGAACACAGTCAGGGCAGCTGACCCAAAGTGACCAACGGAGTATTCCATACCATATGACGTTTTAGGAACTGCGGCGGGCGCGTGGTGGAGGAGGGATTTCCGGGTTGGTCGGTCGGCGGGTGGTGAGCAGTTGCATTGTGCATCACTTGTATATTCCAATCCTTTTATTATTATTGTTGTAATCTCATTAGTGTTATCATTATTAGTTTTTTTCTGTTCTATTAAACCGTTCTTATCTCAACCCACGAGTTCTACTTCTCTTCCCGATTTCCTCCCCATCCCACTGGGTGTGGGGGGGGAGTGGGTGAACGGCTGCGTGGTGCTTAGTTGTTGGCCGGGGTTAAACCACGACACTGGTAACATGGGGAATCTGTCAGCATTTTCTTTTCCATAGCTGTTGATAATTCTGGCTAGGTAGAAGGGATTTTAACTGTAAAGGGAACTGAAAAAGTTTCAGAGCAAGGAAGATCAGACTACAAAACAAATGGAAGCAGGCTAGTTAAACGTTCACTGACCACAGGTCAAAATTCTACATGGCAAAACTTCCTGGAGATGTTGTAGGCAAAGAGCCTTTTTCTCACTTTTTTCAGCTATAGCAGAGAACATCTGTAATAGAAATGATGTTCAGAGTACTTTAAGTACTGACCTGTTGAGTGGAAAAGAGGTGGAAAGACCAACTTTGTATTCACTGTCTATATCTTGAGTACAGTTTGCTTGATTAGATGCATTCTGTCAAAGCCTCCCAGATCAGGCAGTCTGGAACTGATATGCAGGAGAACTCCTCACTTGCAATGCTGGACAGGAAAGAGGTAACCAACAAGCAGCAAGCTGCCTCTGAACTGCCAAATGCCTGCAGAATTATAGCACTTAGGCTGCATCTGGCTGTTATATTAGCTTATGCATAAGCTTAAACTCTCTGTCCACGTAGCGTGTGAGTTGAATTTGGAACCATCCAACTAGGTACTAGGAAGGGGAGACTGAGTCATAGGAAGGTGGTGGGTGTATGCTTAGGCCCTACCCCTGCAAGCAGTAGAGAGAGACTTGATTTGCATCAGATGGCATACCAGACTTAAGGCTGTCTTCAGGCACACCTGACAGAAGTAATAGAGATCTGTGTTTAGAGACCCGATAACGCTGTAAATTGAATTGTTTGTGGAGCTTAGCTGGTTTTGTCATTGACTCAGCATATGAGTGGAGACTCTCAGGATCTATAGTTTGCATGTTGGTGTTAAGGATCGCAGATAGTTTTTCACCTTCTCTTCACTCCCTGCTCCCATCAAAGAAATCCTTTGTGAACTTAAGCTCGTGGGCCTTACTCACTATCTATAATCTTCTCAATAAATTGTTTCTCGGTATGAGAGTGTAAATGTTAAAAATTTCTTCTGCCATGAAAAGTAGAGTTGAAAATTAGATTTGTTATCTAAGCAAACAGGGATCAAAATTATTGTCGCTATTGTATACAAAGAAAGGCAATAACTATGCAATGTACATTTCCTTCTCGGAGATCCTTTGAAAAAAATTAATGAGATTAACATCGTGGTTGTCAGCTGGTTTTGCCTTCACAGATGCCAGGCAGCATTAGCAAAAAGAACCAGATGTAAGTTCTTTAGCTAATATCATTAGATCGCTTCCCTCCTACATGCCAGCATGAGATTTGTTTTAATGAAATTAGACCTGAACACATCCAACAATCCTAAGTCAGTAGTAGAGCTAGGAAATAATTTATTGTAGGTGACAGAGAACAGCTATAAAATACAAACTATGTCTAGTGAGATGGGAAAAATGAATTATTAGTCACTGATGGCCACCAGTACTACTGATCTCAGAAGGATAATGACACTGGCAGACATAACATCAGTGGATGACTGAGCATTGCATGGACGTCTTGGAATGAGTCAGGTTCTTTGTAATGTCATGGAAAACCTGAAGTTGCCTTTGCCCATCTTAGTTTTGGAGTATAAGAGTCATGCATGCTACTACCTGGACTTGATATCCCTACTTAAATAAATAGTCCCCTATCAGGGACACAAATAATCCCACAGAAAACGGTGTTTCACATAGGCTGGAAAAATATTGTTAGAGTTATTCAGTAATTCTCTTAAAAACTTTCTTTCAGTCCACCGATGCATAAGCATTTACATGCAATTTTCCTTCCTTGATATGGGTTTGAGTGAATTTGGGGTAAATATTCATTAAATGTTTCAACCTCATAGAAAATAGGCATAACAGGGCAGCAGCATTATATGAAATACTGTCTTGTATTTTTATGTTGTATTGGAACTGGCTGAGGTGGAGTTAATTTTTCCCATAGCAGCCCTCATAGTGCTGTGCTCTGCATTGGTAGCTAGAAAGGTGTTGATAATACACGAATGTTTTAGCTACTGCTGAGCAGTGCTCGCACAGCATCAAGGCTGTCTCCAACATTTCCCGCTCACCAGGGACATTCCATACCATATGACATCTGCTCAGCAATAAAAATTAAGACACAGGAGGATGGGGGGGAATTCGTTATTATGACATTTGTCTTCCAGAGCAACCGCTAGGCATACTGAAGCCCTACTTCCCAGGAGGTAGCTGGGCATCTTCTGCTGATGGGAAGTAGAGAACAAATCTTTTGTTTTCCTTTGCTTCCACACATGGGTTTAGCTTTTGCTTTATTAAACCACCTTTATCTTGACCAACAAGGTTTTTTTCATCTTATTTTCTCCCTCCCCGTCCTGCTGAGGAGGGGAGCGATAGAGCAGCTTGGTGGCACCTGGTATCCATCCAAGGCCAACCCACCACAGTCCTTTTTGGCACCAACCATGGGGCAAGAGGAATGTGAGGTAAGGATGGTAATTGGGAGAGGTAACGGGCAAAACATGGACTGAAAAATGTTAGAGAGTGGAATGATTGTGAGGGATTCATATTGTAATTGTGGTGATTCACAGAGGTGAGGGGTGGAATGTATTGGGTTTGCCTGGCAAGTAGGTAGTGGGGGGAGGGCTACAGGGGTGGTTTCTGTGAGAAGCGTCCCCTATGCCCGATGAAGCCAATGCCAGCCAGCTCCAAGATGGACCCGCCGCTGGCCAAGTCCAAGCCCAAGCCCATCAAGGACAGTGCTAGTGCCTCTGGGATAACGTGTTTAAGAAGGGTGGGGGGAAAACCTGCACAACTGCAGCCAGAGAGAGGAGTGAGAATATGTGAGAGAAACAACCCTGCAGACCCCCAGGTCAGTGCAGAAGGAGAGGGAGGAGGTGCTCCAGGTGCTGGAGCAGAAATTCCCCTGCAGCCCATGGTGAAGACCATGGTGAGGCAGGCTGTCCCCCTGCAGCCCATGGAGGTCCACGGTGGAGCAGTTTGTTAAGAATTGCAGCAAGTGGGAAGGACTCACTTTGGAGAAATTCGTGGAGAACTAAGTGTCTCCCGTGGGAGGGACTCCACGCTTCAGCAGGGGAAGAGTGATTGGTAATAAATGAAACTAATTTCCCCAAGTCGAGTCTGTTTTGCCTGTGACAGTAATTGGTGAGTGGTCTCTCTCTGTCCGTATTTTGACCCATGAGCCTTTCGTTGTCTTTTCTCCTCCCCTGTCCAGCTGAGTAGGGGAATGATAGAGCGGTTTTGGTGGGCACCTGGCATCCAGTCAGGGTCAACCCACCACATAGGTATTGCTCATTTAAAGAGAAAATCCTGCCCTTTTCTTCGAAATGTTTTAAGGTTCAAATGTTCTGTGCTAGAGAAGTATTGTTAAATCAGGGGTGATCATTTTGTTACCCTGTGAAAATCTACCCTGACTTAAAAAAAAGTACAGTTTAGACATGATTATTGGTTTAACTTCTAACTATAAAGTTCTTTAAAGCTTGTGCCTAACCTGCATGTGCTTAAGCCTTATACTCAAAAAGATTTCCATTGAAACTATAGCTGTACAGATCTGTGGCTTGTCTGTCTGGTTCTAGTTTTGAACATCTGCATTGAAATCAGTGAACCTCCATCACTTTCACCCTCAGAGGAACTTGCTACTGGACATAAGCAACATGGGGGAAGCAGGCTGGTCCATCTGAGGGTGTCTGGGCAGTAAACCAGATAAGCCAGGGAAAAGAAGGTCAAAGCAGATTGAGGTAAGAAAGCTGCAGGAGAGTAAAGGTGGTGATCAGAAACTTGAGAATGGAGAGATGGAGAAACACAGTAGGAAAAATACATATATAGAGAGAAAAAGAAAGCTTGGATTCAAGTGCAGACAGAGACTGAAATCAGCTGCTAAAGTTGAGATGACAATTGGAGGTTGGGAAGGGGAATAAAGAATTTCCAAGGTGGAGGGGAGATTAGAGATAAAGAAAGATGAGGTAAGGAGGAGGCAGATAACTTTTTTATTTTCCTAAGTGAAGAACACCACTTTTTAGAGTGAGAATAGAAGAACCGTGAATCCCACAGCTCCCCTGCTCTCAGGGAAAAAAAAAAAATAAAAAAAATTTGTAAAGCCCAGTGGCAAATAAATACATAAATAACCTATTTTCTCCTAATGCTCAGAGGCAATATCTTGCACTCAATATTTAAAAATACCATATTGAGCACAGTTTCATATTATCTGCTTCTATATAAATGTGAGTGCATAGTAACATACTATTTATATGTGACTCACTTAGAGCATGGTACACAGTCTGATCACAGGAGAGGAAGTGATATTAGCCTCACTTCACAGGACATAAGAAAAGTCACCAATTGGTTTATATAGAATGTCCACGAGTCTCAAAACTGAACCTCAGGTTAGGTACACAGAAGATAAAAACTGTACAGTTGCTCACAACTGTGAAAAGTGTAGTATCAGGATCCTTGATGGATAAGCTGGGCTGATTTTTGCTCACCTCAGGAGATGAGCAGTAAAATGTTACTGCACCAAGCTGTCCACCCAAAATGTCCCTCCCTCAGAGAAGAGTCAGCAGAATAAAACATCTGCTACTGCCTCAGCCATTGCCATTCACAGTGCAATGATTTTGTTTAAATCGCTGAGGAAGCTAGGCTTGCATTACAATTGTCATCAGTGTGCCTGGGCTGCTGAGATACTGACAGACACTCAGTTCTGCTGAGTCTGTTTTGGGGACGGTAACCTACAGAAAGGCAAAACAAGAAGCTCAGTAGGGTCAGAAGAAAGGCAGAAGCCATAACGATTTACTCAGTGACTGTAATTCAGCAAGCCTTGCATTTTCCCTGTTGTTAGAGAAGATCTTTGTACTACAGAAAGAGAATGAAGCCAGCTGTTCAGGGCATCCTGAATGTGAGACCACCTTGCAGTCTTCCACCTTCTCCACTGCATACATTGTAGCTTCAGTTCAGGAGCTGAAATGATCTCGGCAAGCGTCCTTCAGGACATAGTCTCATTCTACCTGATTATGGTCACATTCAGAGTATGTGTTTTATGATGCAACCTGTTATTATATATAAATATTATACATATTTATTTATGTAATATATATATAAAATCGTGGAGACAGACGGGACCCTGGAAGGATACCTAATCATCCCCCTGCTCCTAGCAGAGGTCTGTTCCTGCAGGCATTCAAAGACAAAGACACTGCAAACTCTGCAGGTACCCATTCCACTGCTTTGTTATTTAAAAGTGAAGAGGAAACCTGAAGAGTGTTTTCTCTAATGCCTGATCAGGTACTTCCTGTAGTTTATTTAGTCTTACCTGTCCACAACACCAGCAATACAATGCTGTCTACTTCTCAATAGCTCCCTTTATATATTTGAAAATATCATTTCCTCCATTAGTCTTCTCTTCCCTAGTTTACACAGCCTGGTTTATTCGCTCTTTTCTTACAGGCTTGTCTTGTTTTTTTAGATCTCTGATCAGTTTTGTTTTCCCTTTTGTCCTTTCTTCACTTGATTAAAGAGCAGAAATTGTGCAAGCCAACTTAAGTTGGACTGTGGCTAATTTTAAATGCTTACTCTCACAACCATAAAAGAAAGATTTCAGTAGTTACCAATAATGTAAATAATAATTGCAGGATTAAGCTGTGAAAGTGAATTAAATTCATGTCAGTGTTAGTGGACAGCACAAAAAGTATGCATCATTTAACCCCCATTTTACCATCTCAGGGAGCGCATGTGTGTTTCATGGAAAACCAGCTCTGCTCATGTAATTAAAATCTAATTAGGGTTGAAGCAGTTTACTGATTTATTAGCAAAATTTAATTAACTGGCAATCAGTGAACTACATTCAGGACTGGTATCAGTAACAGAACAGATAAACTGTGATACTAGATACTAACAAATGTTAATAACGACCTACAGATTTCTAAGCAACTTTCTGAACATTAAGATTAGTTATAACTAATTTCAAAATGTTCTAATCATGCACACAATTAAATGCATGTTCCCAACCTGCCACCAGGCAATGTATGTTACCAGCACACCCACTGTTTGGGCTGACAGAGCAGATTCCCCAACTGCACACCCCTTTTGTGGGAGATTTGGATGCTCCAGCTCTGTGTGTATCCCTGCTGCTTCCTACCACCTGCTGACACATACACTGGTGAGGGAGCACCCCACAAGTGCCCCCACACCCCCTGAGGTGCAGGTCTGTGACGGCCTGACAAATTATAGTCAATGTCTCAAACATTCATTAAAGAACTTTGGTGGAAAAGATGCCTCTGTAAAAACGCTGAGTTGTGTGAACAGGACAATGTGGCCGGAGGAGAGGGCCCCACGGAGGGTGGGACTGCACTTCTCCAAGGCTGCAATTCCTTATCTTAAGTGACCATGAGAAGGAGCACAACGTATGCGCCCGGAAGAGAGGGCTCCGCAGAGGATGGGACTGTGCTTCTATATTAAGCGGTCATGCCAGCAAGGAAAGAGAGGCAACTTCCCAATGAACCCCCCCAAGCTCACTGACCGATTCCAGAGAAGCCCAGGAACGTGAACTGCGCATGTCGAGACCACCGACTAACACACTATAAAAGAAGGAAGAACGAGTGCTCGGCGTGCGCCCTCCAGAACTGCATCTCTACGCTGGCTGGACCAACGCTGGACCCAGGACTGGTGAAACCCTTTTCTTCTCTCTTTTCCTTTTCTTTCTTTCTTTCTTTCTGTCTTGCTTGCTTGCTTTTTTTCCCTCTCTCTTTTCCACAAGTCCCTACACCCCATCCTCTGAAACATAAACCGTTGACCAAGTCTGAGACTAGGAGTGGATCTAGCCGCCCCTGGGCTCCTCTTTGAGAAGGAGTTCAGAAAGCAAGGGGGTCTACTCTGAACCTTGTGACTCAACGGGAGGGATCCCCTTCGGACACAGTTTCATGTTCCTTTTCCACTTCTTTTTCTACACCTCTCTTCTCTTTTCAAACAGTGGCTTAAAGACATGATGCAAGGTTCATATTGATAAATTCACTTGTACTTGGGCAAGGTTAGCTAGGTTGAATACATGTTTGTTGTTTGAACTCCCCTGGTGTCCTTTCACCTTAATTCTGACAAAGGAAATCCACGAACCTGAGTCGCTCCAACTTTGGGACGCGACAGGGTCCTTGCTTGCTGCACCCCACACTCCCTGCCCCAGCTGGGTGCAGGCTGCTCCTGGTGCCCCACGGGGAGGCTGCGCTGCCAGCCCCAGGCAGAGATGGCGATGCCCGTGGGGTGGCTGCCAGCAGTGTCAAACCAGGGGCTGACTGCTGCTGTTTCCAGACCAAAGTCTCTTCCCCACATTTTGATTTCCATGCTGCTTAGATATCTTTTCAAGCTGACTCCATCTTTGTTTCAGAAGTCTCTTCATAATTCCCAGTTTACTGTGTGATCTGTCTGGTGGTTGTATTCCTCTTTCTCATGATTAGGTTTAGGTAAATGCCTGCTCAGATGGCTTTGTGTTCAATTCACCCATACCATTTACACTCACATTCCGATTTTAACAAGTGTTGTTATCCAGGCCATTTTCCAAGGGTGGACCAGGTGAGCACTCCCACATGTGTTTCTGAGTTTCAGACTTACTGATCACTTAATACATATTAGTGGACTGAGGCTCATCTTCTAAATTTGGAAGATGTTAATTTCTTTATTTTCTGTTTTATCTCACACCCTCCAAAATGGTGCAAAATCAAAGCATCTGTCCTTAATATCCAGCTAGGATGCTTCAAATACCTTCACAGACCCATTTACAAGGAAGAGTCAAATAAAATAATTCAGGACTGCCAAGAAATTAAGGAACAGAATAGTTTGTGGTTTGGTTTTTTTTTTGAGAAAAGGACAAAATGTGGGCAAGATCATTTTAAACTCTTAATATATTCTGATATTGAAATGGCTGTGTGTGCTGCTGACCACTGCATGGTTCATTCAAACTGTAGGAGAATCACCTTAAACAGAGCCTGAGGTGAAACACAATGCTGGTTGTTGAAGCAAAATATGAGATTCACAGCCTGTATCAGTACTAGTCACTGTTAAAGGAGACTTGATTTATTTAGCTCTCAGATCTCTCTCTTTTCAGTCTCAGAACATGTATCATCATCACTAGATAATTAGGCCAGTCTTATCCAAAAAGGATAGGGAAAAGCTAAAAATGATGACAATGAAACATGCAAAGACATTTGAGCAGTTACCATTACCAAATCAGTAAGGAATGAAGAAAAAGGAAGAGCAATAATCAGTCTTTTTATCATTTGTCAGTACCTGGAGAATCATCATGTGTAGACTGCTCATTGTGATTGAAAGTGTGAATGCTAAGGAGTGAACTTTTCTCATATTCTCAGATACTAGAAGGTCACATTGCCCTGTAGGCTACACAAGGGTAAAATGCTTTGGATTTGTAGTTTAATAATAGAATTTGGTCTGTGACCTTAGTGTCATGAATGATCTGTATGTGTCTGTAAGAACAATACATCTACAGTTAAAATGCAATACAACAGCAAAATCTGGAAGTTTTTGAAAAAAAGGTCTGAAAAGAGCAGTTCTGTTTTGGCTGTGTCATTTAGTCCTGAGACAAATCTCTTCCTTTCTTTTTTTCCTGCAAGAGCTCCTTGTAGAGTCCCACATCTTCAGAGCAGGAATGGTGAGGAGGAAGCTAAGAACCTTGCATTACCATTAGCCTGTCGTGGAGAGTTTACAGTATGGAGGACATTAAAGGCTAAGACGAATGGCCTTTCCTTGGATCTCCTCGAACGCTCTTTGAGTAAAGTACTACAAAGAGAACTAACCTTCTGGGGAGTGGGTATGCACAGCCAGGAGCTCTGAAGTCAGTCTGAAGCTACAACATAGGTGGGTCATGAAATTGGGAGGGCTCAGTGCTCCATGAACAGATGCAGGGAATTGTACATTCATCTTGGGAGAGCACATTTGGAGAAATCTTCCATTTGTTCAGCAATGGATCTCACTGCTCCTTGCTCTTTCCCCAAGAGATTTAACCAAATCTTTTCCCAAAAAATATTTACCATTGAGAATCCTTCTTCCACCAGTATTTCCTGGAGGAGAAAGGGACTCATTGTCCTTCAGTTTGGAATTAGCCTACACAAATTACATGCTTACTTCAGTAGATGAGTGAGTTTCCTGACACAAGACTAAGTAAACACTAAGTAAAGGTCTTCTGCTCTGTGTGATGAATTAATAATTTCATAAGCAAGATTATTTCTTTAATGTAAATTAATATAATTTTTTCTTAAAGAAATTTGCCTGAGTACCTAAATCTCAGATATAAAGTGACAATCTTATAAGGTATTGGATATTCTTGGATCCAGCTGGGAATGCTCAGTGCTGATGAAAATCAGTCCAGAAGTTGCGGGCTTTGAAGATTATTTAGGTATCTCATTATCTAATTATGAAGTTGGTATTTAGATAACTTGTAGCATTAAGATGAATATAGTTAAATTTTAACATCCAGAGTTAATACTTTTAGCATTAAAATCTTACATTCAAAGCAACAATAGATGAAAAATACATGTATACATATGAACATGTAAAAATTATGTTGGATAGGAATTAAAAGTCTATTAGCATTAAGAATTTATGATTGGCCTGCTTCTTTCAATCATCTTCATTTGAAAAATAGAAATAGTCATATTAAGTACAGCCCTGAAGTTCAGAAAATGTACTAAAGCCACTCAGGATGCTTTTGAATTGGCTGTGCAGTCCCTGTGCAGAATATGAGATTGTTGCTGCTTTGTTTATTTTTTTAAAGAGAAGTTCTTCATCAAAAGGGCCCACTGATAGCTTCTCCATCTAGCCTAGAGATAGCAAGTAACTATTTTTATTGTGTATGGAAATACTAAAATACAGATGGAGACATACACACAAACATACATACCCCCCATTTACAGAAAAAGATGAAAGCAATCACTTCATAAGTTCCCAGTGTGAGGACTCCGATAATACACAACAAAACTCAGCTACTTCATGCAGTTTTGTGCATGTGCATGTTTGTGTGTTATATGGGGCAGGGGGGGAGTGGCTTTAAACATCAGAGTTTAAGTTGTTGATTTTTTTATCTCCCAGAGGAACAAGAGCTCCTTCCCCACCGCTGTGTGGCCTGGAAGCCCACTGCAGTTAGGCGGTCACCTCCTGCAGGGATGGGTCTGAGCTGTTTTTTCCAGTTCTTCAAATAAACCAGAGCCAGGAACGAAGCTGGCAAAAAGACAGTGAAAGATGCTGAAAGTTAACCAGCACAGTTATGTGAAGATTAGCATTGCTTTTTACAGTGTGGATTTGAGACACAGTAAAATCTGAGATAGAGCCCACTGAAGTGAGCTGAGATTCTGTCATTGTCCTCCATGGCCTTTGACTCATCATCCTCAATATTTCAGCATCATGAGCAATTGTTGCTTTAATAGCTTTCCTGTAATTTGCATATAGAAATCTATCCCTTGAGCAGTTTTCTTTTATATTGTAGAATAAAGGTGGTTGGTGGCATGGTCATGGGGTGAATGACAACTCGAGTATATTATACTATAAATAAATAATAGCTGCAATCTTTTAGACAGAGAAATGGCAATTATTACTTAGCCCTGTGGGGTTAGCATTCATTATGTACAGCACCTCAGAACTACCGAATTCTATGGCTAGTAAAGTAGGAAGGGTAAATTACTTCTCAGAAAATTGTTTTATTTAAATGTACATCACTTTCATTTAAAATACTTTCTTACAAGCTGTCTGCTCTTGGTAAGGGAAAACTCATGCAAGAGATAAATAGCTGGATAAATGTTATGCAAATGACAACAAAGAACTGTATTTCAACTGTGATTTTTTGTGAATAGATCTTTAGTGATAGTGGAGGAATAGTTAGCTTTTGCAGAGGTAACATAAAATTTATCTTGGCATTGTTCTCCATATCTTGAATTGCTGTGAATGAACTTGTCCTATGATATATGTGAGAGTATCCTGAGAGAAGATAGTAATATCCACTGGCTTGCACGCCTATTTCAGAATACTAGCTTCTGTGCACTGCTGTAAATCTAGTTAGCCAGAGAATCTTGAACAAATCATTTCACCTCTCTGTGACCATTTCTCCTCCCACCATTTTTTGTTTTCTCTGCCTAGACTATAAGAGCTTTGCTAGAGTATTTATTTATTTAATTATGACACAGGAAGTACCTGCAATAAGCACTCAGCTTAGGTACTGTCTTTGGGCATAAAAAGGAACATTAAGACCCTGACTGCAAATAACTGTATTTCACCAAGTTCATAAGTGCATGGTGAAGGCGGGCCCTCTTTTCTCTGACTGCTTCCTCCACTGATAGAATAGGTGACTGAGGAAACTCAGTGATTTTTAAAGAAAAACTTTGCTCTTCTTTTCCTCAAATTAGTTGATTTTCAGTGACACTAAAGGAGGGTTATATGCTCAAGCCTCTGAAGGAAGGTGAAATTATAATGTAAGAAGTAGCCAGTTTATTTACTCAGTCAAGTATGTACAACCTCATCTGCTGTTCTGGGCTTGAAAAAGATGTAAATGGAGAGATTGGAAAGGAAGAAGGAGGACGTGGTTAAGCTGAGAGGTGCCTGGTTGAAAGAAGAGTATTTGCAATAAGATCAACAAGGTGGATGTCTAATCCTAGATGTGTTCGTTCTAATCACTCAACATATGTTGTTGTATATGCAGTCATCTATAAACCTGCCATTTCTCTAGGAATCCCAGGATATACTCACTATGCTCTAAAAAATCCCACAAGTCGCATTAGCAGGATAGCCTGGAAAAATCTGGAGGCAATGGTACTGCATTTCAAGTTTTGTATTATATGTATCTGAATGTTATTAGCAATATTTTAACATGAGAAAAAACTTATATATATATATATA
>VYZV01013958.1:60052-73466 GCA_013401275.1 Pandion haliaetus | reverse complement strand
CCCAAAATTCCAAAAATGCAAAGAAAAGAAAATAGTGAATTTACTGCCACAAGAATCGGAAAAATCATGCCAAATTCCTCATCCAAACCACTTGCTCTTTCTACCCACACTGCCTAGCTGTCTTTCAGCAGAGGAATGATCAGGTCTGTATGTGTTAGAAAAGGATTTTTATGAGAAAGAATACAGGATTATGATATATTTTGTGTGCTCTTATCTGACTAACATAATCATAACTAGCTTTTTTTTTTTTGTCAATCTCATTACTATTGCATTTTATAATTGAAGTATCCAGAGGACTTTTGCTAAACAGGGAGCAGCCATCATTAAGACAGAGATGTGAGCCCTCATTTAGTCTTACTGGTGCAAGCACAAAAGTAGGATTTGGCTGTGATTGGTATCAGTTTTGTTGTCTTAGAATTTGCCTGTCTAGATATTTCTTGGTGAATTTCCAACTGCAATGTTTAATGGATAGAATAAAATTTTGTGTCAATACAAAGATATCCTTATCCTTGAACATTCTTTGAAATTCAGGCATGAAGATTATTTTCCACATATATTTTGCCTTGCAAAATAACCAGTAACTATCTTTGTGGCATTGCAAATGTATCATCCTAAACTTTTGTGGAATACCACTAGTTAATACAGAGGAAAGTCTATCTTTGAGTTACCATTACATTACTTCCCTCCTTTGCCTTTGGAAAAGCCAGAAGGCAGCTACTGCTTAATTTGAGCTCTCTTGGGAAACCATGATGTAGTCCATGTAAGGTACATTGTGATTCCTTCTTCTTTTTCCAAATTTGATTGCCCAGTCCTTTACTGTTCTTTGTAAAAATCATTGCAAAGGAAAAACCTTTTTCTTGTCTTCTTTTGTTGCCTTATTTCTAGCATGAGTCCTTAGAATAGTAATCAAAGTTCTATTCTACATTGAAAACATAGGGTTTAGGCATGCCACTGCTGGGAAGTAGATTGTTGACTCAAAAAATCAATCAGACAAACCTGAGATACATTTCAAATTCCACTGCTTAAGGCAGTAATCAGGAAATGCTGAGGAGAAGCATGTATCTCAGATTCAAGTGAACAAGAAGGGGAAAAGAATGGAAATGGCTTTGTAGTTTAGAGAACTCCTCTTTTGGATGGGTATAGGTGTTGGAGTACCCTAAGTAGGCTGCAGGGTTGGACTGCCTCTATTACTTGCTAACTCTTACCTCATGAATTATTTTTTGCACAATGGTCCATGCACTGTGGATGTGTGTGACAAACCAACTTCAGTTGGCTGAACTACATTATTTGGGGAAAACTAAGTATCTAGCAGCGTGGGTAGGTAAATTAGGGAAATTGTTCTGTTATCATTAACCACTGAGATTCTGGCTCAGGTTAAATACAATCACTTAAGTACCTTTTTGAATCGGAGACACTCAGAGTAAGGGGACCCAGTCTCCCATCTCACAGTCTTCACTCAAGAAAAAGCTTACCAAATCTACTTGCCCAGATAGAAACTTCCTAGCTGGTAGCTGTAGAAAGCAAGAAATGATAGCATGAATCTTCATAGCTGTGTGTTCCCCTTTATGCAACAGAATTTCCTAAAACCACAATTGCCCAAAGGTGTTTGTACATAACTTTACATAAAGAAACAAAGCAACAGTCATTCACAGTGCATGAAGCTGACTATGCATGAAGTCTGTGCAGAATGGAGGCTAAAGTGAACTGCGGTGCTGAAGGTGCATCAGTCTTTGTGGCTGGTNCTTATTTTATTTTTTTCAGAGGCATCATCCTTTTTTTTTTTTCCATGTCTCTGTCTCTAATGTGGAAATCAAAGTTTTATGCAAAAACTTGAAATATTAAGGTACCTCCCAAGAGCACCAGTGCTAGAAACCATTTGTCTTGCAGCTCTTACAAGATGTTGTCAGCAAATATTGGACAGTTTTGGCTCACTGATCATGCAGTTCTAGTCTTCCCTCAGGTTATCCTACTGAGGGTAGAAAATCTTTAATGCTAGTTTTGATAACAATTTTAAGCACAAGATTTACAATAACAAAAATAAGTTGCAAATCCACATAATCTTTTCAGTATTTTCTTTTATTTCAAAAAAGCAAAGATTCTTGTTTAAAGGTCTGTTGCAGAAGAGCCATATTCTTTCTTTGTTCCTCTTTATTTCAAACGTGCTGATGTATTTCACAACTTTTCATTAAAAAAAACTTGTTCTGTATCCTTATAGATACATTGGATGATTCTCAAACAAGGATACTAGAAATTCAATCTATTATTTTTAATACTGCATTTCAGACATGGGCATTATTATCCTGTGAATAAAATAAAGGAAGTCCCATAATCTGTAGATCTGTTCTTAATTCTATTTTTAAAATTAAATAATTTTGTGTGTGGTCACACTCTCCTTAGACAAATACTGACCGTTGACTGAGACACAGTATATCACTACTAATGAGAAAACATAACAGTAACTGTACACTAAGAACATTGCTAAATAAGAAGAATGTTTCAAAGTATTTTTAAAGAACTATGATTTTTTTACCTATATAATCCATATAAGTGAAGAGAAATTATAAAACTGATAAATTCATGCAGTCTTTCCAGGGATAAAAAGGAGCTATGTAGATGGTGATACATCTTCTGATAATGCTGGCAAACTCATTAGTGTACTGTGATATCCATTATATAGAACATCATAAAGATGAAAGCTATTAAATGAGAAAATGGTCCTGAGTTCTGTCTCAGTAAAGGAACTATGATTTATTACTCAAATTGATATAAGTAAAATGAAGGGTAAGTTGTACTTATGATGCATAGTGCTGAAGTTCTAAGCCTTGCTTAAGTATAAGCCAGCACTCTGCCAGGTGTTTCAATGATAGAGTGACCGTACCATCCAAAAGGTAGTTTCAGCCTTAGCATGTTTGCTGATTGACAGACCTCTACTGAACAGGATAAAAATGCAAAGAATGGAGGAAGGAGAGTGCTGGTAAATGGACAAAATGACACAACGGCCACCTGACAGTATGATATGCAAAGGTTCACCTTTTAAAGAGCCTTAAAAATTGTCAATGCAGTACAAGAGCTGTAAAATCAGAAACTTACAAAGTTAGTTTAGCTTGACAGTATTTCCTCTAATCAGAAAACAGTGGTTTTATCCTTATTTCTTTCATTATTATCCTACTATCTGTACTTTGGAATGATGTATAGTGATTAAATATCACAAGCTTGTTACTGTCTTTCTTTTGTTTTGCTTTTGCCATCAGTATCAGGCATCTTTTCTGGTGACTGCCCTTCCTATTGCTCTCTGAGTGACCAGCAGAAAGCATCTGGTACTCAGATTCTTATCTTCTGCTGTGATGTACCGTGTGGCTCTTTTCTGTCATGTCAGATACTTGGAAATCATGCCTTTCATTTCCTGAGTATTTTCCAAATGATCACCACCTCAAGAAATGCAGCAGTAATCTACAGTACCTATGCAATTCTTGTCACTCAATATGATCTTGCCTTTTCTCAGTAGCAGGGCTGGAATTTCAGTGAGTTGTAGAGCCATGTTCTTTAACCAGACACTTTTCATTTTGCACACCTTATTATAATCCATATATAGTGCAAATGAGCTGCCAGAATTCACCAGTAATTGCGTACTCTGTGTTGAGGTTTCAGCTGACCTTCTGTGCCCAGGTAGATAGACTTTATCCAGCTTGTGATACTAACTTACAAAGTTTTGCTTGCTGTATGTGGAATCCTTTTTGACTGTTCAGTTGTCCTATTCTCACCTTGCAGTACCATGAGTCATAGCAGAAGTGTACAGTCATCAGCAGCACTTTTTAAAAAGTGTCATTAGAGGTTTTCTAATGGCTCATTATCAGAGTGCTTATCCATCCCCTTTAATTGTGGAATCATTCTATTCTGAAAAATCCACAGCCAGAAGCTCCTCTATCGGTTGAGTGTTTTCTCCTCTTTAGCTGTCAAGGGTCTAAGCAGCATGGGCTTCTAGCTGCGCTTCAGTACTCTACTGAAGCATTCTCACGTTTTTATTAAAACAGCTTTTCTGTGGAATGGCCTTGGTTAACAGATCTCTTCACTCTGTCAAATGCCTTCTTGTGGGTTTTTGATCATTTTCCATGCTGTTTCAGTGTGCACACATTCTCTCAAAGACTCACAGACCTCAACAGGGTAGGAGCAAAGCTGAAGAGAGAATGCACTGTTCTTAGAAACCTTTGGGCAGCCTGTACATTCTTTGGCCTGACCTTGCTCTTAGAGGGCACAATATTCACAAATTTATCGCTAAATATGACAGAACTGAAACCATGCACATGCAGATGGTATATGCATGTGCATGTAGACTGATTTGATTACATGCCTGTCCTGGTTTCAGCTGGGATAGAGTTAATTTTCGTCCTAGTACCTGGTATAGTGCTATGGTTTGGGTTCAATATGAGAAGAATGTTGATAACACACTGATGTTTTCAGTTGTTGCTAAGCAGTGTTTAGACTAAGTCAAGGATTTTTCAGCTTCTGATGCCCAGCCAGCAAGAAGGCTGGAGGGGCACAAGAAGATGGGAGGGGACACAGCCAGGACAGCTGACCCAAAGTGGCCAATGGGGTATTCCATACCATGTGATGTCATGTCCCGTATATAAACTGGGGGGAGTTGGCCTGGGGGGGATCGCTGCTCGGGAAATAACTGGGCATCAGTCGGCAAGCGGTGAGCAATTTCATTGTGCATCACTTGTTTTGTATATTCTAATCCTTTTATTATTGTCATTTTATTATTGTTATTATCATAATTATCATTATTAGTTTCTTCCTTTCTGTTTTATTAAACTGTTCTCCCAGCCTACGAGTTTTATCTTTTTCCTTCCAACTCTCTCCCCCATCCCATTCGTGGGGGTGGAAGTGCGTGAGTGGCTGCGTGGTGCTTAGTTGCTGGCTGGGGTTAAACCATGACAACGTCCTTCCGTCTTCCTAATCAAGTTTCCATATTGGTAAATGCAGTTTTCAAGACCAGTCTCTGCTATGCTCAAGCTCTTCAAGATTTGCTGCGGTTCTGTAATACTGCTATTCTATTGTCACATGCCAACTTGTGATAAATGCTTGAATACAGAAAACTGAAATAAGAGCAATCTGCAAAGAAAGTTTTCTGGTCTTTGAGTAGGCAGGAAAATGGAAAAAAGAATAAAGCAATGTTAGGGGATTTTGATCTACAGAATTATCTTTGCTTCCAAACAAGCATTTTCTCTACACTGAGGAAAGGCAGAGAGTACTATTATATGGAGACTTTTTCTTCTGTTAAGATACTTATATAAAGTACACATAAGAGATTAGTTTCACATCTATCTTAATTATTTCTTCATATTTGATAATTTTCTTTTGCAACAATAATTCTGACTTTTTGTAATCGCAAACTTATCTGTTTTCCTAGAATAATTTTATTGTTTGTTTGCTTCATTTTCTTTAGCATGTAATGTGAACACAACTCAATGTGAATGACTATTTATGGAAGCAATAGATCTAAGTGAAGCAGTGGCTAGGGGCTAGGACACAGAAAGTCTATAGAGCAAACCAGGTGGTGCTGAGGACTCACCATCTCTACCTTTCATGTTTTTTTTTTTTTTCTTTCTTCTAGCTCTAGTCCTTACCATGGGATAAATGCCCCCTAACAGGTGGATTGCATTAGGGTACCTCCTGGACCTTGTTATATTGTTTAGTTTCATCCAGAAGGATGAAAGAATAATACATCCAACAGCTTGTGTGGTCTGAGACTTCTCTATAAGGCGGTTTAAAGCACAGTAGGTATTATCAATGAATTCATTTCAAAAGCAAACTTCAAGTCCTAACTGAAACACTAATGTAGATGCATCCACTTTGAAAAAAAAACAAACCCCCAAAAATGGAATTACCACATTGCACTATCAGACTGAAAATCCAGATTGGACTTTGTTATCCATGAAGCTGCCATTGTCAATGTGGGATCTTATCAAAAGCCACGTAAAAGGGAATCAGTCCCCAATTTGTATATTATGCAACAGCACTCTAGGAGGGGGCAGATAGTGGTAAAGCAACCTAGCAGCCTTATTACTGGTTAATAATTTTCAACATGCTTGTCTAGGTAAGAAAATAACACGAAAGGCAATCTACTTGGTATAGAATTAACAGGACAAAAAAATTTCTTGTACTAATAGACCAAGTTAATATGTATAGAATAACTGTTCTCTGAATCTTATTGTGCCCATATCACACTACGTATATTTGCATGCTAATTTCCCTGTGTGGTTGAACAGTCCTGCACCCGTCCTGTGATTCAAACCAAAGTATGAACATTTTCCTTAACTATTTTATGGTGTTTATACAAGTGTTGGTAAAAAGCAAAAGAAGCTGGGTTGTGGAAGGGATTACAAAAATGAATGGTTCATGTGAAACTGAACTCTAAGATAGGTTAGAACTGGGTTGGCATTGAGGGCGGTAAATCACTAAATAAACCACTAGAAGCTTTGCTTTTGACTTCAGGTAGTTAGGCTTTGCCAAAATAAATCTGAAATTTCCTTTTGATCACAAAAGTAAAATATAACTCAGGAAACAAAAAAAAATACTCTTAATAAATTAAAACATTTTGGTTAAAGAAATCCCCCCCAAGAGTTCAGTCAGTCCAGATACAGGCCATGTTTCTTTTTTGTTTGAAAACTATAAATCTCTATCTCTGTATAATAACTGACTTACACTCTGCAGTGCAAGCAAATGATTTTTTTTTCTCATCAGATTCCATCTTCCCCACCCCTCCCCAAAGTTGCATCATTTCAGTTTTATTTTAAATTCTTTGTCAATATTTGGAGGAACAGCAGGATAAAGCTCTTAGAATTTTATACTTCAAGCACAGAACCATTTGAGGTTTAATGCATATTTCTTACATACAGTATGGGAAGTTAATATTCCTCTGGTTCTTAAATAATCCATGTACATTTCTTTTCAGACTGGAGCCCTTTATTAGCTGAATAGAACACCATCATGTCTTCAGGCAACTTGTATTATATATTCAATGACTGTAGTTCAAGCTAAAACATCAAGATTTAGCTCTCCAAAACAGCCTACGGGATTTAATCTCATTATATTCAGGATGACGAATTTTACTGGGATCTGGGTCCCTAACCCCCTTAGGTGTGTTTAAAGTGCTAGCCAAAATTCCCATTTTATGAAAATCAACTGGAGAAAAAAGTTACCTTAATGGCTCTAAGTTTATTGCCTACATGGTTTCTAGGTCACATCTGATAAATTATAACTTGAATTATCTGCTTTTCCTTTAATGTCAGCTAACTATTCAATTGGCCTTTTTTTGCCATCACTAGGTAACTTTGTGCAAATGTGGCATCTAACAGGTTTACCTGAGATAGAGCTAAACTACAACTCCAACTTAAATACTTTTCCCTTTTGTTGACACTCATAAAAACACTACAGTATAGATAGGAGAATTTTCATACTTTGGTTTGAATTTAATAGTGTTGATATGTTTAAAATGAAATTGATTTTAAAATGTTAAATGTGCAAATGTCCCTGGAAGGATGATCATGTCTAAAAATCAGATATTCTAATAAGTGAGTAAATGTAAAAGAAAGTGCCGGTCCTTAGGTTTTTGCTAATGACACTGTGCAATATCCTTACGGTAGAGAAGTTTTTAATATATTTATTGTTATCAGCTAGCCATGAGATTATGGTCTGTATTCTGAAAAGGCTCCTAGGCTGACACATGCTTAATGTTACTTCTCTGAAGATTAATGGGGACTAGCTGCTTTTGTAAACAAGAGAGGAGAACAAAACCAACCTGCAGCCTGTGGAGGGTGAACCTAGAGAGGTAAACTGTTGAGCAGTGAACAAGCGTATTGCATTTCTTTCATCTGAGCCACCAGTTAGTTCTCTTATTGTAATCACATTTTCTAAGCCTCCTAGTTTCTCCATCCCTTAACACCTGTAAGTTTTTACCAACATGTTAAAAATACTTCTCTTGTAAGCAGGAGCTGTTTTGTGGTGGCCAGTTTCTAAACTGTGTAGACAGGTGAGTTTGAAGACCTTTTACTTTTATTAGAAGATAGATTCTGAGCCAAGAAATGTAACATCAACAAAAATATAAAATGCAGAGGAAAACAATTTAAGTAAATATTTGATGAAATCTTCCTCATGTAAGAACATCTAGGCAATGGTAAAAGTTGACATTATTGTGGGATAGAAGATAGATATTAGCTATTAGATGTAGTTTAGGAATAATCAGTTAGGGCATATCTTGATGCCAAGATAAAATTTAGGTCACCAGATACACTGTCATTATGTCTGATTTTTTTCCACTGCTGCAATCAGTCTTGAAGATGTTCATACATAAGTAAGCATAGAAGCTTGAACTTTCAGATATACCAGATAATCCTCTTATGATCTGACAGAATAAAACATATTAAAAGTAAATGTAATTTGTCATCAAAGGCTCAGATACCAAAGTACGGTGTACTGATATTGAAAATTTATGTAGCTTGTATGGCTAAAGGTAATTATCAGAAAATTACACTTCATTTAGTCTGTGTACTGGAAAAAAGCTTTAGGAGACATTTCATTTTGCACTATATCATTTTAGCAACAAGAGATCTGAGTACAACTAACCTAACATCTCTCAAATAATAATAACTTTTCCAATTTGTATGAATAAAAAAATGTGATGAAGTTGTAATAAATGCAATTATGTCTCTGACTTACAAGCCATTTATTGTATACTGAGGTCTAATTCAAAGGTTTAGATTCCTTTCACTTTTCTTTCTAAGTGAAGTAGTGCTGTTTATTCTAACTAAAAAAAAAAAAAACCAACCAAATAAAACTTGAACAGACATGCAAAATGAGGTTCTCCACTTTTTTTTTTCTGAATTAGAGAGATTAGCCGGTGACATTGTTCACATGTCACTTGGGACTTGATCCTGTACAGTATTGCTCTGTATTTTCATATGGAGAAGGAACAATTGTAGTGTTATAAATCTAAGCACAGTTTTTATGAGAAAAGTGATAAGGCCACAGCTTTTATCCTCATGAAATGGTGATCTTCACATAGTGAAATTTCTGTTTTAATAATCCATCACACTGTTAACACTGAGAACAGTTGGAATGCTCCATGGTGTTCAACAGGGAGTATTATGGTTCAGCACAAGTGTCTTAAATGCCAATTACGCATATGTCTCTCCATTTCTAGGAGGACATGCACTGTGCTGACAGTCCAATCCATTATATCAGTTGTTATGGGTCACCTTCTAGCTGATGTCCATTGCTTTGTAGTTTCTGAAGCATCATGCTTTGTTTGGCTTTGCTCTTTTCATTGATACTGTGTGGTGTAGTGGCTTCCCTCCATTTTAGATCATAGAAACACTAACATGAACACGATTATCTTTAAGCACTTTTAGTGTAACTTCATGTAGAATATTTTTCATGTACTGCAGTCTTGCAACTTCTGTTGTGTTAAAGGGTAAAGAAGTTTGGCAGAAAATAAGCCCCTTTTTTGTTCCAGCTTATCCTCAGATATCAGAGGGGCTAGGAGCAGATAAGCTTAGATTCCGAGTGGTGCCCAATTCAGCGCTATAAGTCCAGTCGCATTCAATATATATTGAACTATCATGATTATGGATGCACTAATAGTGTAATATACTTTCAATCTAGTCACGTTCAATGAACTAGAACAGCAAGAGGAATAATAATTGCACTCTAGTCCTTTGCTTCGATAATACCTTAATATGAAATTCTTTAATATGAAATCCATAAGCATTCATCGGAAAAGGAACTGTAACGGGTCTCTCCTTCTGTTACGAGGCTAGAGTAGTTCTCATTACATCAGTCTATTTACTATTAAATAAATATTTAATTATATATGCATACTGAAAATTTCAACAAGGCAGAATTTGAAAGCCCGTTCCCCATCTTCAAAATACTCTGTAGTTTGTTGGTGAGCACACATATGTTAGAGATTCAGGTGACTCATGCAGAAAAAATATTTAAGCTAGTTCCCCACCTCCTGGGCACTGAACTCCTGGATTAAACTATGGCTCAACAGATCTTGCTCAGGTTTTTTCATTCTGATCCTGTAGTTGCTTCAGTGTGTATGCAAAGCAAAGTATCATGAAGTCCATCTAACTACACGAACTAGTTAATAGTAGTCAGTGAGGTATGAAGTGTGTAGCCACTCCAGATTTACACAATCCATTTGTTAGTAGAAACATAGGGAACTGCACTTCACGAATGTGAATGAAAGAGATACTAAACTCAAAAGCTAGTCAGGATACCTTCAAACAATAGAATAAAGAGTATAAACATGTATTCTTCCTTTATCTTCCTGTCTTTCACCTTCATTACCCATCCCCACCCAAATGCGTGTTTCAAAGATTTTCTCTGCTAGGTTTCTAAAGATGCAGGTTTTGATGTTTATGGTTTCACCTGAAGGACTGAGGTCTACATTTATGTATCAGTTAAATGTTTATCTGCATTGACTTCTAAACTTCACTTATGGACAAGATACACAATCAAAAAGAAAGAATGCATATTCCTCCATGATATGAAGTGCATTTCAGTGAGTTTCTTAAGCATTCATCTTTTGTAACAGCTACATAGCTTGCTCCATTATCTTTAAACAGGCTACGCTTTTCCTTGCAGTTCGACAAAAAATTAGGTACTTGGCTCAATCAGGACCATAAATCTTAAAAGAAATTTAGAATTATTGTCATTGGTTAAGCAGTTGATTGTTACCCAACTGTAGTTTTTATGTTGATGGTGATGCACTTTATGCAGATAATTAAAGAAGAGCTTCAGTTTCCATTATAACCTTAAGTATCTTCTCTTCTCAATCCAGATTAGATTTAATAGAGCTATTTGCATGCACATTTGATTGATTTGGAGGTTTGGCATGCAAACAAATTGACATTGTTAAAGTTATTGACTGACTTACCCTGTATTTCCTTATTTTATTGACCTATTGAAATATTGTCAGCACTATAACAAGCTTTTTAGCTAAGTGCTAAACTTGAATCAATAAGTTTATTACTGTACTATTCATGGAATGACTAAACAATATGGGTCTTAAGGGGTTTTCACTGAATTTATGAATTAGTAGTATAAGTTATTAAATGCTGAATCACTGTTTGAATGTTAAAGCAAATAACAAAATCTTGTTTTTCCACATATATCTAAATATATGGGTAAGACCAAACCAAAATAAAAAAGGCAGTTTGTGTTTGAATTTAACAAATAGAATCAGTTTTATACCAACAATTTACAATTCTCTCAGAAAAAATTATGCAAAGCTTGCATGAGAGTAGTTTAAAGAACTGCTCATCCATGTGGCAAGTTCATGGTGCAAAAAGTAATAGGGACATCTGTACATCTCAGCTGTATAAAAAGATTTTAACACTGGATTTATTCTGATGTACGCTAGCAGATGATTTGGGCTCTTGGTTTTTAAGTTATTTCTATTTCTGTTTTAATAGGGTAAAACAGTGATGATAAAAAGAAAGGCTTGGATGAACCCTGGGTAGCAGGATTTACAAATTTATCAAAGGAATTTAGTGTTTGGTACTCACTAGTCTCTCTGACTGACAGGACAAAAATTGTTTGTAAAGATCTTGTACTTGTTGGTATTTTGGGAAGATTATTGCTTATAAGAAAAAGTGGAAGTTACTGAGTGGCATCAAGGTGACCAAAGTGAGATGGTTCCAACCAAAGGAAACTGAAATAAGGTAATAAGGTGTGTAAGTTAGTAGAAACATATATCTCACTGAGGCAATTTTGTACACTTTCCAAACTAATTTGTACAATTCCCTGAAAGTGATCTGTCTAGTTCTCATTCTGAAAAAGCTATATTTATGTCAAGAACAGAAAGTTGTAAACTTTGGGGGGGACATTTCTTTGAACAATTTTACCTAATTATGTTTACAAAGAAATTAATTTAATAAAGCACCCCTCTGAACAAACACTGTAAGATGTAGATCTGGAGGTATCTCTGTGGAATATCTCCATGTTATATCACCTCAGCAGTGTGTTAAAACAGATTAACATCAAACTTTAAATGACAAATAGCAAACATTTTTAGTTTCATTTCCCAAAATGCTTTAAAGATAGGACTTTAAGAAAAAATGAAGTTTTTGTCATTGGATTCAGTGAATGCAGAATTTCATGTATAAATCTGGAAAATAATTCTCAGCATTTAAAAAACCACAAAGCAAAAAAGTAGCAGATAAACTGACATAGAATCCTAGAATAGTGTACGTTGGAAGGGATCTTTAAAGGTCATCTAGTCCAACTGCCCTGCAATGAGCAGGGAGATCTTCAACTAGATCAGGTTGCTCAAAGCCCTGTCTAACCTGACCTTGAATGTTTCCAGGGATGGGGCATCTACCACCCCTCTGGGCAACCTGTGTCAGCGTTTTGCCACCCTCATTGTAAAAAATTTCTCCCTTATATCTAGTCTAAATCTAACCCCTTGTAGTTTAAATCCATTACCCTTGTCCTATTGCAACAGACCCTGCTAAAAAGTTTGTCCCCATCTTTCTTATAACCCTCCTTTACATCTTGAAAGGATGCAATAAGTTCTCCCTGGAGCTTTTTCTTGTCTAGGCTGAACAACCCCTACTCTCTCAGCCTTTCCTCATAGGGGGGGTGTTCCATCCCTCTCATCATTTTTGTGGCCTTCTTCTGGACCCACACCCACAGGTCCATGTCTTTCACCTACTCAAGACTCCAGAACTAGACACAGTACTCCAGGTGGGGTCTCACCACAGCAGAGCAGAGGGGCAGAATCACCACCCACTAACTTCTGCCCACGCTTCTTTTGATGCAGCCCAGGATATGGTTGACTTTCTGGGCTGCGAGTGTACATTCCTGGCTCACGTCCAGCTTTCCATCCACCAGTACCCCAAGTTCTTCTCCGCAGGGCTGCTCTAAATCCCTTCATCCCCCAGCCTTTATTGATACCAGGGGTTGCACCAACCCAGGTCCAGGACCTTGCACTTGGCCTTACTGAACGTCTTGAGGTTCACATGGGCCCACTTCCTGAGCATTTCCAGATCAGTAGTTCCTAGTGTTCTCCTTCCTACCCTTTTTAAAAATGAGTGCAATGTTTCCCTTTTTCCAGTCACCAGGGACTTCACCTGAGTGCCATGACTTTCAAATATCATGGAGATACTTGGCTTGGCAACTACATCAGCCAGTTCCCTCAGGAATCAGAGATGCATCTCATCAGGTCCCATAGACTTCTGTATGTTCAGGTGCCTCAGGTGGTCACAAACGTGATCTTCTCTTACAGTGGGAGGGACTTTGCTCCCCCAGTCCTTGTTTTGTGGTCCATCCACTTGAGAGGTGTGGGAAGAGAGGTTGCCAGAGAAGACTGAGGCAAGAAAGTTGTTGAGTACCTCAGCTTTCTCCT
>VYZV01013958.1:17224-44160 GCA_013401275.1 Pandion haliaetus | reverse complement strand
TATATTTCTCTCCGGGTCAGAGACTCTCCTCTGTGCTTGTAGATTGCCTACACAATGATAACCATTCCAGCGAGTTCTCTAGGCATATATCTTCCATTTCTGCGATGAACTGTGTGAGCTCAGAGTTGATTTTTTTATCCTCACAGACTTCTGAAAGTAGATGAAGAAAATAATAATCGGTCAGATTGGAGTTGTCAATTAACAGTTTCATGCTCCATGCCATTATTCATTATTCCTCACTTTCCTCCATAGCAAAGTTATTGTAAAATTGTAAAATAAATATTTATGTGTAAAATTAATTTTGTTATTTGGGATATGATCGCACATAATAAGATGTTCTAAGCCTAGCATCAATTGTTTTATGGTTTAATGACAGTTTTCAATTGCTTTAACTGTTTCATTTTCAACATTCCAATTTATTGAATTCCATTTCAAGGTTGCTTCAGAACATGCTTTTTTGTTGCGTTGCTGACTGGCTCCTGTTAAGCCTTAAATCTGAGTCACAGTTCAGGAGAGGTAGACAAATGCCTGCCTTCCTGTGAATATTAGCTAAGCTGAACTTAGGCTGTGTGTCTTAAGCAGGGTCCCTGTTCTTTCCCCTCATCACGTTCACCTTCATCGTGAATATGAAGTGGTGGAATAAGCCAGTGTCCCTTTTGGCATTGCTAGCATAGGTACAAATGTGGCTTGTTTGAGACTGATCTAGCCATCATGACGGTGTATCTTGCTAACTATACCAAAAGAAGTAGTGAATAAGAAAACCAGAAATATTTGTTGTGACTTTTGCTAGCTTATGTATGTTATTCAAGAAAATGAATTAAATCTTTTGGTATAAATCAATACTGTTGTTAAATGTTGCCCTTTGTGGGGCTCATGTTGTAACATCAGGCTTGCTTGAATCAAATCTGTAAGTGCAAAAGACCAGATTCAATATGGACGTAACAGAAAAGCCTACAGTAAAATGAAAATCTGAAGGGAAGTTTAATCAGAAGTTTATAGGACTCAGCACAGGTCTATGCTCTGAGGAACCATTTGAAGAGGTAAAGCTTTCTTCAGTGCTATTCATGCACAAGGAGACTGCTAGGAAAATAGGGATTTCAGAAGACTCCTTTAGAACAGCAAATGAGAACTGGAATACCAAAGGCAAAAAGATGATACTTTGACCCAACCAATCAGATATGTAGATATGAAAGGAAGATCCCAAATCAAAAGATGTGAGCTAAGGGTGAGTTAAATTTGGCTCAACATGTCACAGCAGCAAGAAGTCACCAAAGGAGGCACAGTTGAGAGGGGCACTAAAGGTAAGAGAGTCAGGAAATTAATGGTATGGTAGAAGACTCTGTGCCTGAAATTCAGCGAACTACCAAGAACATCTTCCACATTGACTTCCAAGAGTATGATTTACATTATGTATGGTTAGTAGATGCACTTAGCCATATTTTGAGTTGGAAAAAATAATCCTGTGTGATATTGTATGAAGGCTGTGCATCTTTTCAGCAGGTTTTATCAGCTCAGACTTGGAGTGGTAAGGGCTGTGGTAATGTTGCACTTTTTTTTGTTCATCCAATTCTGACTGCAGCATGAACTAGAAATACACTTTGTAAGGTATTTGAGCTCACGTGTTTGCGAGCTACAGGTTGTTCGAAGTGGTATGAAGCGAGCAAAATGTTAGGAAGATGTCAGCAGTCTAACATCAAGGAGCAAAGTGATTCTATTAAATCAATGTTTGTCAGCAGTCAGCGTGAAGCAATGGTTCTTGGTGCCTTTCTATCTTGAGAGACCAATCCAGTGTAATGGCCAGACATCTCAGGAGAAAAATGCACAGTAAGGAGATTTGGGGAATTAAAAAAAAAAAAGAACAAGAAAAAAGAAAAAAAAAGAATTGAAGTGATGGCACTGATTTGCTTCACACACCAAACAAGGACATGGAGGACTGGTGAATGCTTAAAACTGAGCATTACTGTGGTCAAAAGGATAAAAAAAAAAAAGAAAAAAGATGTGATTGCAGGACTGAGGAACTGTAGAGACATTAAGACATTAAAGGAGGTGGCAATAAATTGAAAAGCACGGGTGGTTTTCTCCCAGAACTTTCAGTATGTGGGACAAAGATTGCTTTGAGAATATCACAAAGAAGTTGCAGCTGGTATGAATGGCCTAGAGCAAATTGAAGCTGCCATGAAGGAATAAGCAATCTCTCCAACAGCAGACTNAAGTTGGACATGTCCTCACACTATTCCGTGTGGCAGAGGCATGAAGGCTGGCATCAAAACTTAAATGCTACATCACCAATGATAAGGAAGCTGTAGTTACTTAGTTATCTACCTACAAAGTGAAGGACTGCCAGGTTTGTAAGCATAATAGAGGACAGCAGATGTAGAAGGAGGCCATGATGAGATGGCATAATAGAATGATATGGCATTGATCTAATGTGCTGTTGTTTTGAATGTAAGCATTAATTCTTCATAATTCCTTTGCTTTCAGTGTCTTTGGCTGAGATGTTTTCTCAAACACATAGGTATTTAAAGAGGGAGGGAACACTGTGATTATCCAGTCTGGTCTGCCTAGCATAGGTTAGAGAATTCTTCTTTCCAATGCAAGATGAGAACAAATTTCCTTTGGTTTTGTATGAAAAAATGTGTAAGTGTACCTCGTGTTTCATTGGATGATATTAATGTAGGTGCTCATACCCTTTAAGGAAATTTCCTCGCTAATGACACAGTTCTGTGTTTTAGCTGAGTCTCTTTGCTAACACAAAGCAAGATGTATAGAGCAAGAGTAGAGGTTTGCTGTAAGAATCACATTTTCTAATACCAAAGCAAAGAATTTAACAATAGTGTACATCAAAGAACTGGCAGTTCTCTCCAATAAAAATGCTAAATACTGTGTATATTCATCTGGGCTTATTTCTTTGGTTACAGACAGAGAATAAAGAGTAATCACTGAAGGTTAAAAGGCAAACTAGGAAGAAAGGAGATTATCTTGCCTTTAGAAGTTCCTGAATTTTCAAACTGTTTTAAAGTTACAGGATCTAATTAGTATCATTCATACTTCATATAATCCTTTGTAGCTTCTTCAAAAGATGCCTCAGTTGTTGGATTTCCATGCCTTTGAGAAACTTCTGGCTGTTCTGGGAAAGAGAAAAACTCCTGTTTATATGAAAAAGGGAATATAAAAAGCAGGGAAGAGTATCATGAACCAGCTTGAAGTCTGATAATGATGATAAAATCAGAAATAAAGTTGAACTAATAATGTGAAATAGGAAGGCAGTTGGAGAAGCAATCAAAACCAAATGAATATTAGCTGTTTATAGCTCTATGTACAGCGAGTTCCCCAAAATAAGAACTGTGATATGACCATTTATAAAATTCTACATTAAATCTATTATCTTCCTGACCTATCTCAAAAGACTTTTATTTCTTTTCTAAATGGTTTAAAGGCACTATTTTCAAATATAGGCAAATATACCAACATATACAGTTCTGGTGACTTATGAAATTAATGTCATTTTTTTACTGCAGTGCTGTTTCAGAACAGATCCAAATACCCTGACACTGTAAAATCATTTTGCTTTATCTCATTAGCCTGGAGAGTGGTCTGCTTTCATTTAGTTCAATGGCTGATGCTGATAGCATCACGTTTAAAAATATAGTGCTAAAGATAAAGTCTTTATTATGTGTATGGTTGTGCATAAAGGAATACTTTTTATGATAACTATGATTCTGGAAAGAAGCGTGACTATAACAATGAGAATTCTACATGCAGAATAAAATCATTTATTATGTCCAAAAATTAAGTTTCCTAGAGCTTTTTAACTTGAGCATCTATCTCCCTGTTGAAAATGGCATCTTAAGAGAATTCAGAACTGCTCTATGCCTGCATATGGAGATCCAACTCTTCATAAAGAAATCTGTTAGATGATCTGCAACATACTCAGCAGATAAATATAAAGTGTTTGCTCCCATCATTGATCTTCCTGACTGGCAGATCATGAGTAAACAGAATGATTCTAGTCTGATGGCTTTTTATATATTTACATGAGGATGATCAAGAAAAAAGTTCCCTTTAATTAGACGGTGGGACCCTGGGGGGTCTCCTGCACACTTGATTTCCCCCAGAGCAAGTAATTTAAATCCTATGAATCCTTGAAGCTCAGTAAGCCTGTTGGGCTTTGACAAGTGTCTCAGTGTCCCACAGAGGCTAAAGCAAATGCAAGTTGAATGTATTTTTTCCTGAAAATGTAAGCGCTGTGCAGCTTTGTATCTACATTTCTAGTCTCTTTTTCTGAATTTAAGGACCTGTAGATAAGACGTGTATAGTAAATAGCTAAAGTGAGGTAAATTCAGTGAAAAACAGCACTTTGATAGCAATTATTAATAACATCTTGACATGTGTTTTTAACATGTATTCAAATAGCTGCATACAAAGAAATTAGGCATTCAAGGTCTCTGGGCCACAGTATTTTGTCATTTATACCTTTGTAAACCATTGTATCAGTTCTACTGTTGTAAACTTACAGGAGTTACTGAGGACTTGCAGCAAAATAACAGCTGTCCCATTACTATTAACATAAAAGGATACCCTTTTTTTTTCCCCCAACAGACAGAATATATTCACTAAAATTGATAATGTGGTTCTGAGGAGCTAATAATTGAAAGACAGAAATAGTAAGACTCTCCAGTATACACAGTGCTATGTGGATATTCACTTTAGAAAGCATTTCAGAAGTCACTCAACACAGGTGATAGAAAAGTGAACAGCAGGTTGTACAATATCTACTGCTGAATATCTCTAAGAATAGATCAGTTAAATGTCTCTCAGGATCAACGCAGGTGAAGTTAAGACATGAAAATGAAGTGGATTGCCTCTTGCTATCTTTTCTAACCCTACTTTTCCATGCTATATGTGAATAAGCATTACATCACTCATAGACCTCGAGTATGGAGGGGAGAGAAAATCCATAAAGAATCATATGTGAACACAGACAGAGCCCCAGACTGTCAGATTTGAGCCCCTATGCTTGGAACATCACAGAGACTATAAGTGCCATTCATCTTAAGGACACATCACCACACAAACATGGTCACAGTTTCCCTTAAATTACCACAGGACACTCTACTCAAGAGCTTAGTTATTAGACTATAGCTCCCTAAAATACCATCCTTTTAGAATCTCAAAGTATGTCTTGATTTGGAAATAATCCCAAACAGCATGAGAGATAGAAACACCTGGAGGTGGTAAGGTGTTATGGGTTTGTGTGGCGCGGTTTTCCCTTGGTGGCAGGGGAGGGGGGCTACAGAAGCGGCCCCTTTAAGAAGTTGCTGGAAGAAGTCGCTGCCCCAAAATGTCGGACCCGCGCGCCAAAATGTCGGAGCCGCCTCTAGGCGGGGAGTGACGGTGGTAGCGCCTCTGGGAAACCTATTTAAGAAGGGGAACCGGTAGTGTGGGGGGGAACTTGAGAGGAATATCGCTGCCGGCACTGGAATCATGGAAGTGGAGGGGGAGGAGGAGGAGCCTGAGGAGGCTGATGGTCATGCAGCCCATGGGGGTGAACGGTGGAGCGGAAGCTCCCGAAGATGGCCGTAACCCGATGGTAAAANTGTGAGGAACTGAATCCCGCGGAAAGGAACCACGTTGGAGCAGGGAACGAGAGAGGAATCTTCCCCCCTGAGGAGAGAAGCGGCAACGACGATGTGCGGCGAGCTGACTCAACCCCCATCCCCGATTCCCCTGCGCCGCCGGGGGGAGGAGGTAGAAGGCATCGATAGTGAACTGAGCCGGGAAGGCGGGAGGGGTGGGGGGAGGTTGTTCTGATGTTTGGTTTCCCTTCCTAATACCCTTGTGTTTTGTTTCTGTTTTGATTTGTAGTAAATTAAATTGATTTTGTTTCTTCCCCAAGTTGAGCCTGTCTTTTGCCCGTGACCATAAGTGGGGAGTGATCCCTCCCAGTCCTTGTCTCGACCCACAAGCCTGCCTTTTGTCTGTTTTTTTTTTTCTCCTCATCCCAACGTGGCCAGGCGAGGGGGTGGGGGGTGAGTGAGCGGCTTCGTGGTGCTTTGTTACCGACTGAGCTGACCTGAAACCACGACATAAGGATAGAGGGATAGAATGAAACAGGGAGTTAAAAATTGGAGAGTCTAAATCTACTTCTTTCAAGGAAAATGGAACAAATAATCATGAATGTTTCAGTAAGCGGTAATGCAAATGAAGCTAAATTTTGTATGGGTTTGTTTCTCAAAGTTGATCTGTTATGCAGATTGTCCAGTGTCAGTGAGGGGTAAACTCGTATTGCAACCTTTCCATAAAAGGGGGCAATTCTAGGTCTTCCTTCTCTATTCATTTGTCTGTTTTCATTAAACTTGTAGGGATTTACTTATCATTCAGATAATTAATTTGAATTTGGCTGAAATCTGTAAGATATAACAGGCAGACACACACAGGCTGATCATACGATTGCTCCCTGATGAATTGGGTATGAAAGTAAAGGACAAAGTAGGAATTATAGAGTGTATGGCTATATTATTAAATGAAATATGCCAGTGGCCATTTCCTGAGATGAAATGACACATAATGGCCCATGTCCACGCTAGTAAACTATCCAAAACAAAGTGCTCATAGGTAAGATACATCCACAAGCAAAGTGTCTGCAAGTGTCTAGGCAATGTTTGGGAGAGTGGAGGCCAAAACAATGGCAGGAACTATTTTAACAACTTGGGTGACTGAGTTCTTTTGTATAAAAATAACCTTGTCATAATTTAATTTGTTAGTATAGATGTAGGCAGTGCTTCCCCAATACACAGGTCCAAACTTTTTCTAAGTCTAATGCAATAATTTATTCAAAAGTGTTACTTACTACAAAGCTCTCCTACTGTGTCATACAACGTATTCCATTGTAAAATTTGTAGGTTGTACAAAAGTCCACAGTTCTTCATTCTGTCTCTTTGATTTTCTCATCTTGCTGATGATGGAGCCAGTGATGCCTCCTGTGTCAAACTGCATAGTGTAATCTGTGATTGTCAGCATCTTCTCCAATTCACTTTGTTGGTGTTCTGCATTAGAAACATCTTACCTATAAGCAAACATTAGTTCAGCTGAAATTTGTCTCATTCATTGGGATTGCCAGGACATGGAATGTGTCTTTGATAGTTGTCAAATTTTGGCTTTTGTATGTATGTCTTGACTTCTGTGATATTTAAGCCATGAGGAATTTTGATTGAACCCAGCCTTTTGGAGATCAGGAACTATTCCACTATTTTATAAAATGATGTCACTTGTTTGTGTGGCAATACTTTAACTATCATTGTGCTGGCTTTTGGTGTTGTGTTTTGTTATTCTTCAGGGTTTGGTTTGTCAGCATGGTGATCCTGTCAGAACAAGTGTGCCACCGTTTTAAAAAAAAAGAATATAAAATAAGTCTTCAAGAAGAGTTGATGTGTAGGGCTAAGAAAATCAAGGAAAACTGAACTCAGAGTTGCCTAAGCAAAAATGAGAGGGAATAAATAGTAGAGCTTAATCAGCATTTGTACCAATTTGTAGAAACCAAGAATATTGCCTTAAAAGACGGATTGGATAGAAAAGATTTTTATTTTTTTAACATGAGCAAGCAATGATTGTCACATGGCCTTTTCATTAGCTTTCTCTAAAAACATTTGTGAATGGTAGTAATGATCTGAAACCATTTCAGAAGCTCTTGTTAGAAATATTTTGGCTTTAGTTTAGATAGAGGAAGCAATAACTTGAAACACAGTGGGCCATGTTCCCAGCTGGTAGAAATTACCGCTGCTCCAATGACTTCCACAAGCCCAGTTTACACAAGGTGGTGTTACTCCAGTAGCACTAGGGTTCTCAAATAATGGTTAAGATCATTAAAGTTGCTTTGGGATTAGTATGTATGAGTTTGATGCACTTATTCTCTTAATAATGGTGACATTCTATGCTTTATCCTTTCTCTAATAGGAAAAGGAGGGAAAATAACCTTAATTAAGAAGGAACATAATCACCTACTGTATACTCTCCTTGAAATGTAAAGTCACTTTTTGTTGTGCAAGAACATATTGGAGAATAATTTTTCTTCCTAATAACTAGAGAGAAACCAAATTCAATGGGAATCTATAGGAACTATTTCCCTGAGCTACCTAACACTGATGAATTTTTTTTTTTATAACATTTTGTTTTTTCCCAAAGGAAACAGGCTGGATGACATGTGGACCACTTATTTTATGCAATCATGTATCACAGCCCAGTCTTAGGCTTTAAATTAAAACAGCCTGTATCTCTGTAAATGAGAGAAAGTCAGAGTTGAGGACTGGTTAGTGGAAGCTCTGAGAAGCAGTATAGATGAACTGTGGAGGTAGCTGGGCATGGTTCTGTAAGTGGCGGCTTCTCTGTACATAGGCTTTCTGACATGCATGGGGCCCAAAGGAACAGTGACATGTGTCATAGCAGGGTCCATGCATTCTCTGAATGTCTAGCTGTTGTTATCCGCTGCCTTGTTGGAGAGCCTAGAGGGATACAGGGCCAGATTTCAAGAAATATTTGTGCACTGCTTCCTCTATGTTCCCTTCTGGTACTCTTCATAAGTGGGACCTGTTTTAAAAAAAGACTTGCATATGTTGCTTTGAAAAGTACTGCGCTTAAGAGCTTCTGTTGCTGTTGAATGCTATGGGTGAAGCCTCAGCTCTTCTGGAGCTGGCAGAGTTTCCCTGCAGGTGTCAGTGGAGTCAGGGTTTCATTGTCTGGTTTATGTATCATCTATATTGTGCAGTGCTATCACCTTAAATCTTTTCTGGTATTTTATAGCATGAGATGTGTGGATATGCATGGATTGTCATTTATAATTTTTTTTCTATTAAGGAATCATCACATAATGAAATGCAGTTTTAAAAATTTGTCTGCATTGAGTACTAGGTAAGCTACACAAGATTCTGGACTATCTCTGAGTCTTGGTAATGCAAATTATATATGAAATGCATTTGTCTTTGTACTGAAATATTCTAAAGCTTAATCAATGGTAGGCCTCTCCTTACAACAGCCCTGTCCCTTGAGATAGGCTACATAAGAAGCTTTGTAAATGATATTTCATTTAACTAGGACAGGACATTCATCCTCCTGAATTATATTCTGTTCGAAAGAAGATGATGAATTAAATGGAATATATGCATACTTGCTACCTCTGTTATTAATGCATAGCTGGGATTCTCCATCATCTCTGCTTTTTTACAGGAGATAAGAATGGGTGGATACCCCCACAGTGTATTCCTGAGTTGCAAAGACAACTCAATAAGATTATCTGCCTTTTCTCCCTTCTCAACCTGTTACTGAGATAGTGCTATTCCTTCCATGAATATGTAATGCACAGGAGAAATATTTTCCAAAACATTTCAGCTGTTTATTGAAGGAGATTAGCACATGCACAAGTGTGTTTCTATAAGAAATTCAATATATTATGCTGGGTTTAGGTAAAGAGTATTTCCAGATAATTTACAAGTCCTACCCAGAGTGGCTGGAGCTAGTTGTAACGAAAGATAACAGCTTTGTTAAACACTGCTTGGAGAGCCATGTAGCCTGATAAGTTCTGTAAGACAATAATAGAATCATTAAGTGTCTTAGACTGGACTGGGGCAAACCATCATTATAGTCATAAATGTATATTTTTAAGTTAAATAGTGTGTTTATGTGATTTAAGGCTCATCCTGCCACACAAAGGATTACAGAGGCACAGTGACAAGTGGGGGATCCCCAATAACCCCATCAGAGACAAGAGCCCCAGCTCCTGTTAAGGTTGTCCCAGGAAAGCCTCAGACCCAGTGTCCAGGTGTCACACAAGGAAGAATCACAGGCAGAAAAGGTCAAGGTGTTTGGGGGAGGAACAAGCATGGGACAAAAGAATAAAAGAATAAAAGGGGCTCATCACATGTAAATAAGTGGCTGGGCAATATCTTGGTCTGGCCATGCTCTATGCCTGATCAACATAGTCTGTCCTGTTTTCTTATTAAATGCCATTTCTAGCTGTTTTCCTGGGTGAGGGCCTCTGTCTCTGTGCATGTGTGTGTATGGGTGTATGAGTGCTGGGAACTAGCTTGGGATCAGGGCTCAGAAGGCCTATGTGTCTGTGGTGCCAGTCGCTAGAGAGACCAGAGCATGTGCATATTGTGTGGGTATGTATGTCAGCGCATGATCGCTAGCAAGCATGAAGCTGGGACACTCAGCGAGTAGGATCAGTGGCTTGGGAGCCAGGTATTGGAGTGGTCATAAATCTGGGATGAATAGCAGGGGGACTGATGTGGTCTGAGAGTCCGCTGCTGCAGGGAACAAATGCTAGATGGGCTGAGTGCCTAGGAACAGCTATTGTCCTTAGGAGGTAAGACACATATACATATATAATGTGGATACTCCCGCATTCCATTGTCCTTAGGACATAAGACATATACATACATGTTATGGGTTTGTGTGGCGTGGTTTTCTTTGGTAGTGGGGGAGGGGGATGCAGAGGTGGCTACTGTAAGAAGCTGCTAGAAGCTTCCCCAGCTCCAAAGAGTCGGACCCGTCTGTGGCCCAGGCCGAGCTCATCAGTGACGGTGGGAGCACCTCTGGGAGAACAGATTGAAGAAGGGGAATCGGCAGTGTGGGGGTGGGAACGTGAGAGGAACACCTCTGCCGATACTGAGGTCAGTGAAGAAGGAGGGGGAGGAGGGGCACCTGAGGAGTCTGATGGCCCTGCAACCTGTGGGGAGACGGCAGGCTGTCCCCCTGCAGCCCATGAAGGGGAATGGAGGAGCAGAGGCCCCCAAGATGGCCGTGACTCCATGGGAAAAAAACCGCACTGAAGCAGTGTGTGACTGAAGAGCAGCCCGCGGAAAGGACCCACACCAGGGAAGTTCGGGAAGAACTGAAGCCCACAGAAAGGACTCATGTTGGAGAAGTTTGGGAAGAACTGAAGCCCACGGAAAGGACCCATGTTGGAGAAGTTGGTGAAGGACTGTCTCCTGTCGGAGGGACCCCACGGTGGAACAGGGGACAAGTGAGGAATCTTCCCCCTGAGGAGGAAGGAGAGGCAGAGACAAGGTGTGGCGAGCTGACCCGAAATCCCATCCCCTGTTCCCCTGTGCCGCCGGGGGGAGGAGGTAGAAAGCACTGGGAATGGAGCTAAGCCAGGAAGGCGGGAGGGGTGGGGAGGAAGGTGTTCTAATGTTTGGTTTTCCTTCCTAATCTCCTTGTTTTTGATTTGATTGGTAGTAAATTAAATTGGTTTTGTTTCTTCCCCAAGTTGAGCCTGTCTTTTGCCCGTGACCATAAGCGGGGAGTGATCCCTCCCAGTCCTTGTCTCGACCCACGAACCTGCCTTTGGATTTTCTCCTCATCCCACCGTGGCCAGGCGCAGGGGTGGGGAGTGAGTGAGCGGCTGCGTGGTGCTTTGTTACCGGCTGAGTTGAAACTGAAACCATGACAATACTTAATGTGGATACTCCCACATTATATATGTATGTTTCTCACTAATGGACGTTCATCCTGAATTGCCATAGAGGGTGACAAGATTAGTCCATTCGTGCCATCTGTGTTTGTATGAATGTTTTTGTCTGTCTTAACTTGTGTGGCCAGCTGTGTATATGTGTGTATATGGGATAGAGTGTGACTGTGCCTATTGGATTCATGCTTAGCCTCAGTGCTGCCTGGGCATGGGGACATGGAGCTGCAGTAGCCTCACCTCTTTCTGCCTACTGGATTCAGAAACCTCTCAGAAAAATATCGTGATGTTAGCTGGATGTGTCACTTAAATGTCTTTGATGTCCATAATACGTTGGGTGAGCAATTGGCTGATGGATCGAGCTCACAGAGTTATAGTAAATGGGGTTACATCAGGCTGGTGGCCAGTCACCACTAGGGTTCCCCAGGGCTCAATTTTAGGGCCATTGCTCTTTAGTATTTCTAGAAATTATCTGGATGCAGGAACTGAATGTACATTAAGTAAGTTTGCTGATGATACTAAACTAGGAGGAGCTCTGGACTCCCTTGAGGGCAGAGAAGCCTTACAGAGAGATAGACTAGAGAGCTGAGCAATCACCAACTGTATGAAATCTAACAAAAGCAAGTGCTGGATTCTTCACCTGGGATGGGGTAATCCTGCTTATATGTACAAATTGTGGAATGAGAGGCTGGAGAGCAGCCCCACGGAAAGAGATCTGGAGGTCTGGGTTTCTGGCAAGCTGAGTACGAGTCAACAGTGTGCAATGGCAGCCAAAAGGGCCATCATGTCCTGGGGTGCATGAGGCACAACATAGCTAGCCAGTCGAGGGAGGTGATTGTCCCACTGTCATTTCAAACCTCACAACTGATGCTTTTATTGGGCAGTCAGTACTTTTTCTCCCTTCGTCTTCTCCACCCTCATCTCACCTTTCCCACAAAATCTCTTAAAAGCAATCCACAACAGGTCATGAGTGGGGCTCTATGAAGAAGACTAGAAAAGAGCAAGGAAAAGCTAAAGTTCATCAGAAATTTTCAGCTACAGTATGGACTGCATGACATATTGCAGACAAATAGGAGGTCACTTTGCTGGCATTTATCACTGGACAAGAGGTATGTAGTTGCATAGCACAACAACCTGTGTCTCAGAGAAATGGCAATTTTTATTTTTGTTTTCTATTAAAGAGAATTTGATAACCTCACAGATCATGTAATTAAGAACAACTTGCACACAAAAGGGTAGAGAAAACATTTCATTTCAACTTATTTGCATGTCAGCAGATGAGGCAAAACAGCCTTATGTCAGGATACTAGAATAGGATTTATGCAACCTCAATTCACTTTCATGTTCTTGCAGAAACTTCTCACAAGATCGCAGGTGTGCTCACCATGGAGTGGTTTTAATCTTTCTTCTGGCTATTAGATATTTAGATTTCAAAGCTTTGGGGAAAGGCCATCTTTCTCAGTGGTCAAGATAATTTCTTTTTCTGCTTGAGCAAAGACATAATTTCTTATTAGCAGCTGCCTAATGAATGGCAAAGTAATCTTGACATGGTGTTGATATTCATTACCATCTAAAGTAATGCCTACAGTAGCACTAATTGCAGATTACAGCTATTTTCTATTTCAGCAATGGTATGCTTTGCACTGGTCTAAATAAGCTTCTTCCTTAACTTCCTCAAGCATCTGTACCACCAGTCATGCTACAGTTTTGCCAGTGTACTTACTGTGTCTACACATGAGGAGCATCTGCTCACCCAGACATGTTGAACGGGGATCATATTTCTGCATCCTCCTGATTGCTGAAACAGGGCTGGCAGGAGGCTGTAGACCTGGCCTGAATCTCTTCAGCCATCTGGTGCTTGCTGGCTTTGTAATCCCAGATCACGCCAAGATTTATAACAAAAGCACTGGCTTTACAGATAAAAACAATTGACAATAGTGGCTTTTTGCACAGGAATGCAAAAATCAGAGAGCATAGTTTCTTTCTGCTGACAGCTTCCTCCAGTCCCATCTGGCATTCTGTGCGCTGGGATTGAACCCATATACCATTAGAGGCAGTGACACATGCTAACAGTTGCTATAGCTTGTGATCCAAATACAACTACCAAAAATCTTTCCTGAATAGTAACTTTTTTCAGCTTGAATGTCTTCTATTTATCTGCCTGAATCTGAAAGTTTTTTCTCCTCTGTTTTTTAAATACTTTCCTTTTTCTTGCTTTTTTTAATGATTGCATGATGGGTTTAATTACAGCAGACAGTTAAGTAGGAGTCAATTTGTAGACTTTTTAAGTGAGTTACTTTGGATATTGTTTTACTATATTATGGAAGGTTCTGTTTCCAGGAACTACACAACTGAAGTGATTGCCCTTTGAGGTGAAAAAATCCTCACCTTCTGTTTTCTTTTTTTCATTTATTTAGATTACAGTTTTACAGATTTTTAACAAAAATTCTGATATCTTCATATATACTTCTTCAGCTTAATCATTACTGAGTACATGACCCACATAACAGATCCATTTAATTTCTGCAATATTTATTCAATCCTAGGTAAAAAGCCAGATGTAATACAAATTCTTTGCAGGATAATCTATTATCCTGCAAACTTCCTGATATCAATGAAAAAAGATTTTTTATAGTGCTACTTATATGCCACTTCTTGATGTGCCCTAGATACACTGAAGATCCTGATGTGTGACTCCTACTTAGGATTAGCCCATTTGTTTCATATGAGAAAGGGCTGAAATTGTATGACCTATTTTTATTAACTTTCTTTCTCATTTAACTGTAAGCAACTTTTCTCCTTTTCTTTTTTTTCCTTCCCCTTCCTATTCCTCCATATCTAGCTATTGATTTACAACTGCTGCAGGACCACCATTTCTCAGAATATATAACAATGTGTGGTGTTTAATCAAAAAGCAAATAATAAAGGGAACAAAGGCTTCAAAATCAAGCTTTTGTGATAAAAGCCAGGTGAAAAAAATCCATCATGGCATACTATAAAATGTAGGTGTTCTACAGAGTGGACGTTCAATCAACATTATAGCATGTGTCCTGCAGAAAGGATGGCTTCTCCTGCAGTGGTGATGCCAACCCAAGGGCCTGGCAGTCCTGCATTCACATATCTGTTTTGACCTTCCCTTCTGTGGCTGCTGGAAAGTCATTTGTCCATTGTGTTACCTTACTCTCTATGAGTGTTTTTGAGGTTTTGTGGTTGGCTTTTTGGGTTTTGGGGTTTTTTTTGTTGGTTTTTTTTTAAGGGAGAGGGAGTAGGTTAGAAAGTTATGCCTTGGCCCGACAGTGACAGCTTTTGCTGTTACACTGCACTGCGCTGAACACAATCATGGGGGGAGGGATAGTACTTTTCTCTGGCCTCTGGCATTTCATTTCATCAGCTATGATGTGCTTGATACAAACCCTGTGTTTTCCAAAAGCTTTTAAAGACAGATAATTACAGTAACTTAGAAAACTTAGTTAAATCAAAGCATTCTTTAGTCAGCAAAAGCAAGATACTACAGGGAAAAAAGGGTTAAACCAAGAAATGGGTCTCTCTTACACTGCAATCTTTCCTGTCAGTCTCCTGTAAATGCACCTTTGCTCAATTATCTTTGTTTCTGGGTTGGAGAAGAGACTTCACTTCATACAGTTGCTTTAACATGGCCTCTGTGTGTGTGTCTCAGTGCTTCAGAAAAGGAAAGAGTATATTTGGAAGTTTTGCAGAAGACTTATTTTAGAAGAATGAATACAGAGAAGTGATTGTGTTAATACTGGTTTGTAGGTGTTGTAAGTACATGTTCATTACCAATGCAAGAGAAACATATTAACCTTTATTTCTAGAGGTGACCTCTCAGATGAATTTAATGACTTCAGTAGGGGGGGGTTCCAGGTAAAGAACTGTAAGACCAAGTAGCATCAGGATGACAAAGGTAAGTCACGTTGATGTGTTATAAGGTATGTGATGGGACAACACTATGTAAAGTGAGGCTTTATGTCTATGCCTACTTTAACCTCTACATTGGTATTTGTGTTTAATATATTGCTCAGAATCAGTTGCTCCCAATTTAAGGGTATGACTTCACCGAATAGAAGGATGTTCAAGACAGGTTGTTGGTATTTGTTGCTAACTTGCAACAGTTTTGAACAGAAGTTGTAAAAGTTCAAGTGCTAGAAGAAGTGTTAGTGTGATGTTCACTACTAATGCTCCAGAATACACAGGATGAATCATCTTACTCTGACTGAAAGCACTACAGTGATAACATTATCCCTCGGTGAAGTAAGAACATGTTTTAACTTATTGTCACTTGACTAAGCTGATATCATAGGCTTTCTCCTCTGCATTTGTTAGAGGAAAGTTATTTGATTTTTTTTCCACAGACAACTTGTGAGGAGAAATGTATATGTAGAGGAATAGCTCATAGCGTCCTCCAGACACAATGAATAGTTTTGTTCAGCTCTCAAGATACATGCAATAATACTGCCGGTGAATGTGAAGAGGTGAAAATGCATAAACTTCACTGATTTCTATCTTTACCTCATAAAAACATAACATCTGAAATCCATTACCTATTTTTCTATACATATATATAGAAAGTGTGTGTACTAATGTATGTTGCTCCCATATACCATATTTCTATAGTGAAAGACATAGTTGAATCTTTCGTTTGCATGTTAACCTTTCTGTTGGCTGTATTATTAGTAACATAGATTACAGTTTACTCCTTAGATATCCAGAAATGAGGGAGACTTGGGAAGTACAGGAATACCTGAGTGTGCCCCAAGAAGAAAACTAGCTATTGAGGTTCATTCATTTAATAATATTTTCTACTATACATGGTAAATTGAGGACTTAGTAAGTGATTTTTTTTTTTAAATCTTTGACAACTTGCTACAGTCCTATCAGGTGTTAACAGACATTGGATCCTAAAATAAGCTCAAGTAAAACTAGTACTCTGCTGTGCTTAAAACAGCAGTGTTTCTATCAATTTTTACCAGATGGTGGTTACTCCAAGGAGAAGAAATGAAAACACGGTATATAATCTTTTTTATCTACCACACTCTACAGAATAAAAAATGAGCAGTTGGTTGGCAGCAGCTGAAACACGAAAACCTGTTCTTTTCAATTCCTTTGCAGCATGTGTTATTTCAAAGGTGAAATAACCAAGTGTGCGAAACAAGTCACTAGGGTTAGGGAAAAATGACCATACAGGAATGTCCTTTGAATGAAAAACCAGAAGTTATGCTGCAGAGGATCCTGGATATTAAGAATGGTAGTTGAGAGAGGGTGGCTGAAGTGTAAGGTATGTATCACTTGATATATAGCATTTCAACAGTACAGTTCATGTGCGTGATCTTAAATTCTGATGGTTTCCACACAAAGTTTCATTTAGGGTTTTGCTTATCAATGCAGGAGTAGTAGACAGCTGAATGCACAGCACTCATAAAGCCAAATAAAACCATATGGCACTTTGGAGTGCCACAGAGGTGGTGATCACATTCACCTAGAAAACCCCGTTGCACATTGAAAACTTATCCTTCCAAGCAATCCAACTTGAACCAATAGTAACATTTAGAACCAAAATACTCACACCATTTAAAATCTGTGAGCCAAATCCTCTGCTTTGGCAAAGACGCACTCAAGCAATCTTTAGCACAGATAATGAAGAAGCTAGAAAATGTCACCTTTTAATTTGTTCTTTGTGAAATACTTAACTGCTTCAGACAATTAACACAAGCTAAGGCATCATAAGACACAATTGAATGTGGATTTTCCTGAGAGAGCACCCACAGGTGCAGAAAACTAGATAGCATAGAAGTACCTGAGGCACAAGTATATAATCCAAGAATTTTCTAGTAGGGGATTTCAGTAAATCCTCCAGCGCTCAGGTTAGGCAGAATGGGAATGATGGCCTGAGGATATTTTTTTACTTTTGGGGGTTGATAATTCAGACATGTAAAGTGATTTGGATTAAAATAAAAATGGTGTCAAATGTTTGTGCTTACCCCACAGAATAGACTCAAAGGTGATTGTGTGTCTTTAGCAAGGTTATAAATAGTTTTATATGAGACACCTAAAGGTCTTTGAATATAGACAAACTGAAATTAAAACTATTATTGCTTATAATAAACATCTGTGTTAGGATAAAAAAAACACATAGCAATATTGTCACAGTTACAACAACATGATATTTCAAAAAATGTCAAAACAAGTGCAAGCATAACGCTTTCAAAATATCATTATATTTTGGAAAAACTTTGCAGTGGTATATTTCTTATGATTTTGAGGCAATCTCATTGTTCCTTAGCTTATATTTTATTGAGAACTTCAGGAAAAAAATACTATATTTTTACACTGAATCAAAATTTCAATATTTAAGATTTTTTTTGTTGTTTTGGGGTTTTTTTTTTGGTGAGCTGTGTTTTGTTTTTCCCTACTCGGTACTTTAAATGCTACGTTTATGAGAGTCTGAACTTTAATTTAAAAAAAATATAGGAATTCTCCAACTCTAATTTGTAAAGGGAAATTTTTGGAAAAATATAAGCAGGAGGCACTCTAGACAGAAGGCAGTAGAAATAGAGCAATACCCTTTCATTTTTATCTAGCCTTTTATATCATGTTTTCTGCCTCATAATTCAGAATACTGCAAAATTAAAATTGAAAAGTTAATAATGTTTCAAATGCAGGAGAAAACAGAAGGGAATGCACCTCTGAAATACCTTCTATTTGATGTATCTTTACTTTTCAAGAACATACTTTGTGGTATAGTGGAAAGAGACAGATAATGAGCTAACCGTTCCTAATTTGGATCTTGTACCTTTGTCACTGTCTTCAGTCATAGGATCACTGAATTTACAGCTCAAAAAGTAGGTTCGATGTACACAGAGCAGATTTCAGCTGCAGAATGAGCATACCCACAGAGAAGCTAGCCAAATGTCTGCCTTTCATATTGTATGAAAGTTATATATGCATATAAGATATGATATCATATATATTTTAGAGGTATTCACCTAATTATCTGCATCTGGCACAACTGGGATTCATTCCAGGACAAGGAAATGAAGCAGAATGGCACTGCTGGATGATCCATCCAGTGAGCAGAAAAAGGCATACATCTGTTCTCCTGTCCTGATCCTGTTTATAGTGTTTGATCTGACTAGCAGATCTACCACCTCCCTTTGAAGGAAAAGAATGTTAGAAATGGTTTCGGTCCTCCCTTAAAGGTCCATCCTCTGTGTTGTAATAGGATCCTGTATATCCTATTACTAGGCTGCTTACAAGGACCAAATATTGATGTATGTTTAAAATTTACATGTAACCTTCAGGAGACCTGGGGGTGTGCCATGTAAGCCTGCCTGCCTACTGCAATGAGCAGCCACATGATTTGCTTCAAGGTTAACCCAATGTTTGCATGAGATCTGCTCATGAATAAAAGAAATCTGTGCAAGGTAAGACAGAAGGAAAGGACAGGGCTCTAAAAAGTGGCTGCTACTGGGTAGTCTTTTTGGAATTGAAATTATGGCCTTTGTTTATTGCCACCAAAACTACACATCTGGGCCTCAGGACAGTGAAAAACACTTATCTCCAGGACACAGGTCATGACAGCATGACCTCCTTTTGTTCCAGGAGGAGGAAGTCATCCTATGAAGGAGATGAAACTTACTGATGGCCAAATTTTCATAGGAGGTAAGGATTGTTATGTATTTTAGCACTTTCTACTCATATGAGAGGAACGGCTGTGCTTTGTTTCTAACTTTAGCCTTCTAGCTAAAAAAATGGATAGCTACATATGAATTCGGAAAAAAAACACCGTATTACAAAAAAACAAAAGCTCCAAATAATAAAACCAGAAATGTTTACCAAGAAACTACTTCAGTAAAGAAAGTGGATATTAAGTAAAAACCTAGTCAGAAAAGAATAAGATAGAGGACTCAAAATTTGCCTCATGTTTAAATCAATTTTTTTGATTTAGTCGTACTTCTTAAGAAACAAGTTAGCTTTCAATAAGCATATAATTTAATTTAATAACATGCAGTCAGACAGAATTGTTATGACATTTCCAGCAAAAACCTGCTACATAAGAGGTTTTTAAGGCTAAAAAAGACCTTTAGCTAAACTAATCTGACCTCCTCAGTATCATAGACCATGAAAATTGTTATCGTTTTATGTTAGGGAAAAAGTATTCTAAGTTCAAAAGACAATAAAGAGTTCTACATTAATGAACTATGAAGAAGGTCTGTGACTTAAATTGGAGAAGAATGGCTGTAAATATTAAAAATTAAAAAATTAATATCCTGTCTAAAAATAAGAAGACTGAATATAGGTTAAGCCACCTTCTATTCATAGTGACATATATCCCTGTTTTAAACACCTTCAAGGACAACGAATTTCAATTTCACTTACTTCTTCAGCCTTTTTATACATCCCATAAATTTATTCCATAAGGCTCTGAAACCTGCAAGTTTGTCTTGCACTTTTTGTGTGTAGTGCTCACGTCGTATGTAGCAACATTAATCTTACATGAACAGTAACGTTCAAACTAAGGGATGATAGTTTATGTCTATAAAATAAAAAGATTTAGCATTAAGTAGAATAATTGTTACATATATTACATATGGAATCTCTTTAACATGGCACGTATGAAGTCACAATATAGTTTAATTTTTTACTTCATCTTCCCTCCCCAGATTTTTTCAATTACATTAATAATGATTGACTTTCCCCTGCTGAATGATGGTAGTAAAACTGGTTGTTATGGGTTTGTGTGGTGCAGGTTTTTTTGTGGTAGCGAGGGAGGGGGCCGCAGGGGTGGCTCCTGTGAGAAGCTGCTGGAAGCTCCCCCGGCTCCAAGTCGGACCCAACTCTGGCCCAGGCCGACCCCATCAGTGACGGTGGGAGCGCCTCTGGGACAACAGATTGAAGAAGGGGAACCTGCAGGGAGTGGGGGGATTGGAATGTGAGAGGAACCCCTCTGCAGATCCCGAGGTCAGTGAAGAAGGAGGGGGAGGAGGGGCGCCTGAGGAGGCTGATGGCCCTGCAGCCCGTGGGGAGACAGATGGCAGGCTGTCCCCCTGCAGCCCAGGGAGGGGAGCGGGGCGGAGGAGGCCCCCCAGGATGGCTGTGACTCCATGGGAAAGCCCATGCTGGAGCAGTGTGTGACTGAAGAGCAGCCCGTGGAAAGGACCCACACCAGGGAAGTTTGTGAGGAACTGCAGCCCGCGGAAAGGACCCACGTTGGAGAAGTTGGTGAAGGACTGTCTCCCGTGGGAGGGACCCCACGGTGGAGCAGGGGACGAGTGAGGAATCTTCCCCCTGAGGAAAGGAGCGGCAGAGACGATGTGTGGCGAGCTGACTCAACCCCCATCCCCTGTTCCCCTGCGCCGCCGGGGGGAGGAGGTAGAAAGCACCGGGAATGGAGCTGAGCCGGGAAGGCGGGAGGGGTGGGGGGAGGTGTTCTGATGTTTGGTTTCCCTTCCTAATACCCTTGTGTTTTGTTTTTGATTTGATTGGTAGTAAATGGAATTGATTTTGTTTCTTCCCCAAGTTGAGCCTGTCTCTTGCCCGTGACCATAAGCGGGGAGTGATCCCTCCCAGTCCTTGTCTCGACCCACCAGCCTGCCTTTGGATTTTCTCCTCATCCCACCGTGGCCAGGGGCGGGGGTGGGGGGTGAGCAAGCGGCTGCGTGGTGCTTTGTTACCGGCTGGGCTGAAAGCACGACACTGGTTTATAGAGAAACATCAATCTAACTGCTTCAGTTTGTAACTTCCTCAGTGACCTATTACTGGGCAATGTTCCATCTCAACTATTGAAGTGGTTAGAGAACAAGAAAAAAATGCCTTTTAAATATAGAATGGTTTTGACATATGTTAAGGGAACTATAGCATCTATATAGATATGCAGGTAGTCACCAAAATGCATGTGCGTGAACTCACATTTTCTCATAGATAAATCATGGCCGATCTGATAGCTCAGAACAGCTGTATACGTAGTCTGTAGAGTCAGTAATACCAACTCAATGTTCAAAGAAGCATAAACTATTTCCTCCCTTCCCCCCTGAAAAAAACCCCCAAAATCATGGACAAGCTAACAAAATCAAGAAGCTTGAAATATTCCATGCTGACTTTTGTCTTTTATTCAGAAGTTGTTTCATTGCTGAACAGAGAATATTGTGAAAATATACTGAATCAGAATAAAAATTCTGTTATGAATTATTCCTGTTAGTGGTATTCCCAGTACTGGTATTTTTCCTAACTCTTTGTTAGTGCATAGCTTACTTTTCCTGCAACAGCTTATTTCCCTCTGACTCTCAGTTAGAAAATACATGGCCTCACAAGCCAGAGGGCTTTTACCATGGTTGCTACAATATGAATGAGCATGACCAAAGCCACTCTTAGTTTAATCACTATATGTTTGTATTTTATCTCCCAGGAAAAAACTATCCTGAGTACAAAGTATACAAGCATCCTCCCTAATATTCATGGTTCTTGGAGGTTTTCTGTGGTTGAAATGGTATGCAGATATAGAGCAATGAAGCACATCTTTCTGTATTCACCAGAACACATTACGTCCTTTATTGGTCACTGCTGTCAGAGCTCTGTGGTAGATATGTTCAAAGTGCCGTGCCGCTGAGATTGTGATTAATGGCAGTTATCAACTTGGACTCTCAAAGTGACATAAAACTGATGGTAATCAGGGTGTTTATCTAACCACTGATGTATGACACATAAAAAATGGGGAAAATGTTAATGCATGCTGAGCATCATTAGTAGATTAAACTTTAAAAAGCATTTGTGGTATATTTTACTTTGTGATGGGTTAATTATAGTGCTTTAAGCTCCTTTAGCAAGTCATTTGAATATTTTACCCCCATGTAAATGAGTGGCATTTCATAGCTTAACCTATTACTATGTCAGAGGTTGAAAGGGTACAGAGTGAATAAAAAAAAGCCAGAGCTGCTGACCATGGGAAACACTGAGGACATCATCACAGAACTTCTCTCTCTTCACTACCACCTCTGTCATTTATCTCACCGCAGTCACTAACCTAGAAGCATTTATTCCTGGTCCCATTTCACTTCTACTCAGGTGTCTGAGTTTGATTCCCCTCATGCTTGCAGGCAAATCTATCTGATTTCAATTTTAATCAAGGATAAGAAGGAATTACAAATAAAATAGATGGCTTAGCAAGCAAGGCAAAGGGTGGGTTTTTTTTCCTATTGATTTGCAAGATTAATTAAGAGCTTTGTAAAATAAAATGGTGCCCAACATAAATACAACAAAAATATAATCTGTAACTTTTTGAATAACTGATTGGAAGATGAATCCACAAAACCAGACAAATAATGCTTTGCAAAGTCTATCATCATTCAAATAAAATGATCAAATACGCTAAATGGCAGATGTGCTCTTGCTTTCCTCTCTTGAAGTAACAAAATTTGCATTCATTTTGCTGGAAACAAAATGCCACAAGCTGCACAGCCAAAAATGTGGTTATACTAGTCCAAAGGCCAGCAAAACAGTTAACTCCTGATTCAAGATAGAAATTGAAGCACAACAAAAGCATCAGCTAGTACAATTGAGAGCCCAGGAAGCAGGCCAAATGTCTCTGTCCTTGACTACATACAAAAAGAAATCTATACATGATATATGTAGAGATAAAATTCCTGTATATTCCATTGCAGGATTCTGATCCAAGGCAATTTTGCCAGGAAACAATTTTCAGAATAAATGGAGATTTCCATATCTGAGGGATCAGTTTTATTGCTGCCATGGAAACAAAAGAATAAATCCCATGCAAGCTTTTAAAATGCATGTTGGCCACAGCAAGGATAAAGGAAAAGTTAGAACAAACCAAAGTATTAAGTACAAAGGACTTGAGCATTATATGCAAAATGTCATTGAGCCCCTGCTCTTATTCCTCAATTTAGTAAGGCTTAATTAGTAAATTGTTAGAACATTTCTGAATTTAAACACAACAAATACAATGATCGAACTGCTTTGCTTCATATATTTGGTATTTTACAAGAACCCATACCAATGCTGCATAAGGGTTAGATTTTCAGAGACACGACATAACAACAGTGGTAACAGCTAACACTGTTGGTAACACTTTTAACACTTTTAAGACTGTTAGCTGTTAGGCAGCTAACTACACTATGTACCCATGAACTCCTGTCCCTAAGCAATCATTTTTTCTTTATTTTCAGCAAAGCTGCCTCTGGAGCAGGGTCGTCCTGTGTTGCAAGTTGCGGCAGCTGGATCCAGGTTCAGGACCCCTTTACAGATCTCCCCTCTAGCAGCAGTCTGCCTCTTCCCATTTAAGAGCAATGGTTCTCCTTCTTTCTGCACCAGCAAGCATCCTTTTTCAATGTCACCTGCTTCCCTTCTCCTTTCTTTAAGTGGCAGGACAAAGGGAGGACCTGTTACCTATTGAAACCATTAGCAGCAGACCTTGACTGCTCAGAGTCCTTGACAGTCTGTTAGAAGCTCAGCAGGTACCTTTTAGACACACACAGTCATATCGGCTGCCTTCAGGCAGCATAATTGGGTCAGAAAGGAGCAAAACCAAAGCATCCTCCCTGTGGAAAAGTTATCACTTCTACAGCTGATGGAACCAACTCCCTGGCTCCTGCACAGGGACTATTTCAGAAGCAGAGTATGGGAGAGGGATGGGGTACTGCAGTCTGAATGGGCAGCTCATAAGTATCTGGTGTACGTTAGCACTTCAGTGGCACGTTACCTCCCCCTGAGGTGAATATTAACTGGTCAACAGAACCAGGAGATGATTCATAGCTCCCTGGCAGCTAATCAGTGCTCCTTGTGTCAAGCAGATCACAGGTGCAGAAGAGAAACTATTGCTTCTGTGCATTCCCAAGGCAACACATCATCAGAACAAACAGTAGAGGAAGTCAGGACACTTCAAACACCTTAGTGTTTCTGAAGTCACATTTTCTTCCCTGACTGCTCTCTTGTTCACTAATGCAAGGAACCAGTGACTGCACATAGTGATAGCAAACTATATCTTCCCCTGTAGCAAAATGAAGATTCAGCCACAGCTAACAAGGTAGTGCAGCGTGGGATGTGTAGATGTTAGAAAAACTTCCAAAGAGCATTTCCATCTTGAAACCTGTTGCAGCAAACTACGGAGGCCCATGTAACTCAATAATGCTGAGCAGTACAATATCCTTTGTGTTCAGGTATGATTTACATTATCCTGGATGAGACTCTGGCTCAATAGTTCATTATGTAATTCTATAATCTAAACATTAATTGGTTGCATATTTCTTGGTTGGCTTTTGATTCAGCTGAGCTACATGGACTCTACATGCAGCATGTAGACCCATAATGGTGACACAATCATTTGGAAAATGACACTACACAATTTTGTTCAGTGAGATTTGTGGGCATTTTTTGCTTCTCTCATATCTATTAAGATTTGAGGTAATATAAAAGTTAGTTTTATTCCATTTGGAACTTCTGTCAATCCAGAACAATCACAAAAATATAAATCTGAGAATAGCTTCAGTAGTAACATTGTCCATCCCCTGTACCAGCTAAAACCAAATATATCTATGTCATTTCAGATATGTTTGTCTAATGTAGTCATGATATTTCCAGGAAATCCATACCAGTGTTTTACTGCTATGAAGATTTTTTTTTTAATCTAACCTGAATGATCTTTGCTGCAGATAATCCCAAGTCGTCTCCTTCTATTCATCACCGACATGGAACCACACATTTATAGAGGGCCATTCAGGAAGGTCACAGAGGACACCTTTCTTTGCAGGAGCTTGTCTCTTATCTGAAAACTGTTATGATGGCATTTCCTCATGCTCTTCAGTCTACCCTTTTCTCGATCTAGTAGTTGTTGTGGGTTTTTTTCCCTTTCTACCTACATCACACTTTTTCAGCATGTGTTCATTCTTATTCCTCTTCTAGTACTCTAAGTCATCTACTTCTCTCCCAGCCTGGGATTCCCAAGGCTGAACACAGTAATCTCCCCAGTGACCAATATCTTACAAACATCTGTGTTAAAACAGATGGATTGTTTTCTAGTTTTCACAGGCAATAATCCCCTTGTTTGTATGAGTATTGCTTTTTTTGCCTTTTGTTATAGCATCACCTTCTTGATGCCTGCTCAGATTTGTGACATACTGTAAGGTCCGGTTCCTCTTCACCACTACGACCAGTTGTCCCACATCCTTTATATTTGCAGATCATCATTTCCACCTATATTCTCTGGATGTTCCTTGAAGATGTCTGCTTTTGGTTTATTGTTATGTTTTTAACCCTGTCAAAGGTCTCTCCCATCTGTCTTGCCCCTCATCACCTTCTTAACTAGCTCCTTCCAACTGATTGGTGGCAACCACACCTAGACTGTTTTTTCTGGGTTTTATATCAAAAAGCTGTCACTGATGGGTAAAAACTTTGCTAGGTACCATTTGTCCTTCTCTATTTTGCTTTTTTTAGCAGATGCCTCCATAGTTAAATCTCCTTTAACAAGAGGAGAGTGAGTCAGGCACTTTTAAGCTTTTTGAACTGTCTCAGCCTGCTTGTCAGGAAAATATGAGTTGTATGTGTTAGTATGCAGGCTAGAAAAATCCCTGTCTAGTAAATTTGGTAAAAAAAAAGTAAATCAGTCATCTCAATAGAGGGGTCTGCTGCCCTGAAGGAAGGAATGCTTTACATGAATTACGTAGTGTTTTGAATATACACCATATTTATAAAGCCACAAGATGCATAAATGTATCTTATTCCATATTCATCTAACACAAATGGTATGGTTCATTAAACAATATAGGGAACAGAATAAATAAGGTATTTATTTATCTTAAGGTTGGTTCTGTAGTTACAAATCCTGCAGGTTCTGCTTCTTAGTTAACACTATTACCCTGTGCTGGAAATCACCAGTAAGCCTTGTTTAGCGGATTCTGGTTTCAAGGTTTATAGTATATCCCCAGCATATTGCCAGCTGTGTTAGTGCTTTCTTTCTGGGATTAGCCAGGCTTTCTTCAGTTCTAACTTCCTCTGCATATCGGACTTCAGAGTGAACAGTCATATCCTTCATATACAAAGGAATAACTTCTCTTTTTTAACACTATCCTTCCAAAATTGCTCCACTATTTAATATGAAATCACTTTCATTTGAATAATTTCTCTAAATGTCTCTTATGCTTATTAAATCATACTCTTATTCTATATTATAACTTTTGACACCTTTCCATTAGACATATAAGGCATCAATACACAGAGCAGGCAGATAGCCAGAGCTGTCATTAATCCCAGCCTTCCTTTTTGTTCTTCCTATGATCTTATTGCCAATATTTTTTGGTTATTTTTCTGTTTGGGTGACTGGCATACATGCTTACCTAGGGCCTTTTGCCACCAGTCACCAGATGCAAAGTTAAGCTCCTCTTTACTAGAATACTGAGCCAATCTGCAGAGAAGGTGGGGAAGAGAAATGAGAGTTCTCCTTTTCCCTTCT
>VYZV01013957.1:53729-64391 GCA_013401275.1 Pandion haliaetus | reverse complement strand
CTACTTTGCCAATGTATCTATCCCATAAGTGCAAGAATATCAGTCTGGGCTAAAATGCAGGCAATTTATGAAAGTAGACAATAGGAATCAAACAGATACTTGTGAATAAACAAAACACCATCATATCAAAAAAATGAAAGTATCACTTGCAACAAATTAATGGGAAATTATGCATATTTCATAAAATAAACATAACTGGTGGGAGCTACATGGTTCCAAAAACATTTGCACTTTTAAAAATGGCTTAGTTTTGGTGTCTTTTCTTTAATTGATAGCCCTGCAGAAGTATATTTTTCTTGGCAGTGCAGTTAATCAGTTAAGTATGTTGAGAAATATCCAAAAGTGCCTTTATCATTTCAGAATCTTTTTTTTCATTACTCAAGAGCTAGCTATAATTCCAAGAGGCTCACACACGAAGTTAATGTTAATATTATCAGCTGAGCTTCTGATTTATCAGCAATGAAGTAAAAGTATTTGCTCAGTCTTGAGCAAATATCTGAATAGAACACACACTTGCTGTACTTGTTCTTCAGGTATAGTTCTCAAATGTGATGGTAATACAGGTCCTTTATTATTTTCTATTCCACTATCCTCAACAGAAATATTTGTAAATTTTAAACTACTGAAAAAAATCCATAAAGCTCATTCTTTCTTTTTAAATTGAAGTTATGCAGCTACAGTTGTACCTAAAGATTTACTGTGTTGAAGGATGGTGAGGCTACCAGCGATATTTTCCCTCCTTAAAATGAGTAAGAACTAAGATGTCTTTTCATCTCTACGATGGCAGAAGTTTTTAATGTGTTCCCACTGTATTTGGTATCTGAAAAAATCCAGCAGGATTCTTAGAGTATAAATTAGTTCATTTTCTGATGCAGCTGAAATCATTAAGGCAGATCACAAAATACAGTTAGGACATCCAAAACACTTCACCTAGTGAAAAAAGTCAATCCTCCCTCGTAATACTGTGGAAATGGACATACACTTGGATGTTAGTAAAGCCAAACAACATCACAGACACTTGAAAGAAAAAAAATAAATTACTTAAAAACATGGAAGGCACAGTGTTCACACTTATCTCATTTTTACAAGTGTGTTTTAATATTGCACAGCAGGGTGGATTTTTACAGTTGATAGCGACATAATAAGTCATTCAAAAATAACAGAGAAGATATTTACTTACTTCTCAGAGGCTTTTAGTGTCTCGCCATCTTTTGTCCAAGTATATTTCACTTCACTAATACCAGCTGTTTCACACAGTAGATTGACAGCATGAGTATTCTTGGTCAGAAAAACTGTATTTCCAATTCGTACAGTTACTGTTTTGTTGAAGGAAACTTGAGGAATTTCCTTTTGCCTCATAATAACTGGAGCCTTCTGGTCAAACATTAACTTATCAACAGTTTTTGTGCTGAAACGTTCAGATTCATTTGGTGATTTGCCCGTCAGTTTTGAGGTAACTTTCTCATCCTGGGCCCCCTTCCATTTTTCAGTAGTTGGCTGTGGAGGCCTAGATAATTCAGCAACTAATTGATAAATGACCTGGGATGCCAAGTCATCATTGACTTCTCCAGTTTCAATGAGCTGACTCATGTTTCTTATCAGTTCTTCAAACTGCACAGTGTCCATGCTGTAGGCACCTTGGAGAACTGCTGCCTCCAATCGTTTATTCTTGAATTCACGAGAGCTGAAGTCTTCTGCTGAATTACTCCCAAAGTTTTCAAGATGTCGCAGAAATGGCTGATCATTTAGTTGCCTGTCACCCAGATAGAGCTCGTTCTTCTTACTCCACATTTGCCACATTTTGCTCATTTTATGCCATTTGGCCCCAAAGCTGTTGGCCTCATTGTGATCTGGGTTACTGGTCTCACTGGCATGTTTTCTAAGATTTGGTGGTTCTATCAATCTGTTGTCAGTACCAATGAGTTTGAGTACAAATGTTTCATGAACAGAACCTGCAATACACCGGTACACACCAATATCAGTAGCTTCAAGACTATGTATTTTCAGTGAGCCTGACTTGGTGATGCCAAGTCTTTTAGAGTTTTGTAAGTGTTGTCCATCTTTCTCCCACCGGATAAGTGATTTCTGGAACCTTCGTACAGGGCACTTAATTACAACAGATGTTTTTGGAAGTAAGTAGGCTCGGCTTCCTATGGTAAAATTAATGCGCTTCTCTTGTCTTGTTTGAATATAGACTCGGTGAATACTGACAATCTGAGGTCCATGAGCAGAATACTTTTCTGGAAGCTTTGGTTTAATCTCTGAAAGAAAACAAAGTGTTGAAAAGTATCTAATCATTGGCACTCATGCCTACAAAATCTGCTTTTCACAGAATGCTTGACAGAGCTTTTCCTGACTTCGTTCAAGTCAGATTGCAACATGCTGAGCTTTTATCTGAGTGACAAAAATGCGAAAATATGAACATGAAACCATAACATTCCCCTGCTCCAGCCAAAAATTCTATTGCTTTTTCCCCAAATCTCCTAACAATAAAAAGAAACAGGCAACATGTACCTATATGAAGGACATAGATGGTGCACACATACATAACTGTATATATATATATATATACACATGTATTATATAATATATTAATTTCTACTATATATATAATCCTGTTATGGTTATATTTCCTATATATTTCATATTGCTGCCTCAGAAAGGCTAGGCATGATGGGAATGGAAAAAGTGAATCAAAAAAGTTTGAACACATTATTTTCCCCACATTTGAGCACTGACAAGTGCAGAATGACCTACATAACACAAAACATATCCAAAAAGTAAGGCTCCCCTTGACTGTTGTTTAAATTGTTGGCTGGCCATGCTGGTTGTCTGATTGAGTCAGGCCAAATTGATAGCAACGTTGGAGGTGAAAGAAACAGTCAATGAAGACACAGTACATGCAACAAGAAAAGCCACCCTGTAATCATTGGCTGAGGGTAATTTCTTTGGGTTGAAAGATGAGTTGCTTACAGTGTTGTGCCAAGAAAGCAGGGAGGGAAGGGAGGAAAGAGAGAAATAATTCAAAATTTTGAGAGATTGAATAAAGTAATCAGATGAATTGACAAAAGCAGACAATAACAGCATAGAGCTTCATGCAGAGTGGGTATGGAGACCCTGGGTATTATGAAGCTCCCCCTGCGTTGTACTGCAGGCACTTGGACACTGAAAGGTTTCTAGGGAGCTGCCTGAATGAATACCACCACAGGCAGGCTTTCCCAGCAGTGGCTGGACAGGCACACTGGAGACAACATGAGAATGACTGCAATGTTTCGGATACCGCTGTGTTGACTCACTGCTGGCAACTACTGTGCCCACTTTGATCGGTAGAACTAATCTTACTAAGAAAACGCTAGGTAGGTGAGAAACAAAGCACTGTAGGAGGTGTGGAGCAAGGGCATGCACCCCCTGAGTTAGTTCCACGCAAGATTAAATTGGCCAGCTGGGAAGAGTTGGGAGACACTCTGCGTTGGTGCTAGAAAACAATCCAATTGTGTTTGGTGACCCAGCCTTTTGGTATGTGACAGAGAAAAAACCTCAGAACCTGCAGAATGTGTTGATGAGCCAGGAGGAAATGGACACACAAATCAAAATGCTTCTCAGCGTGCCTGAATCTGAAATCATTACTACTATTCCACTTGGTAGGTACATAAATAAAATGACAACTACACTGATGGCACACAAATGATATTTGAAAAACTGCATGCTTCTTGTATACATATGCTTCAAATATGCTGTGAAGAAATAGGTGAAAAGCTAAATGCTTCAAGCATTCAATAAGTGTGTACACTATATGAACTACACCCTAGAGTGCATTCTTATGCTTATAAAACAAAATGGTTATTTTCAATGTTTTGGGTAATGAGTTCAGACCTGTGGGGATATCATGGTTTCGTAATTACACAGCTTTTAAATCGGTATTCATTATCCAGATACATGGTTCCCTCAACCATTTCACGTGGTACAACAAATAAATTGCTTTAGGCACTCAGTTTACTAAAATCATTAAAGTAGCGTCCTGCTTTTAATAAGTCATTGGGCCCCAAATATTTATTTTTAGGGAAGTGTTCCAGTATTAAATCTTCCATTTCCAAAATCCAACTTACAGACACAGTAAGTATAACTTTAAACACACAAATTAAAATACTTCAGGCTGTGGTCTGTTTACACTAGTTATTCCAACATGGAATTAAACCCAGTGCATACTTATAAATATGTTAACAAGTCTCATCCATTTCATTTTTTTAAAAAAAAGAAAGACCACTAACTCTCATTAGCAGTTCAACAATAAAGGGTGTGTATATTTTTACTGGTGACTGGTGAGCAAGGCTAGGAGTGAAACAAAGTTCAGAGTTGTGGATGGCAGACCATATAAATATATAAGGTCATATGAATATATGAGGCCACATAAGTATGCGTTTTCTAGCTCCTTAGTATCATCCAATCTTGCAGCTGCTGAGGTAACACTGTTTGGAAGAGGTTTTTTTCTACAAGGTAAATCTTGCTTAAGGATTAGATTGTACTGGACCTCATTATCACCTGGTACAAATCCATCTGCGTCTATGACCTGTAATGGTCCTCTACAGCTTTAGCTGGGCCTTGGGTCCTGCTGACCTCAGGGCTAGACCGGTGTTACTTCCTATTTCTCAGAGCTCCCAGTCAGGAATGTTTCTGACTTAATAGGGCTTATTAAGTAGAAAACAGCTACAATTTCTAGTCCCAGGGTAAAAGATTAAGTCTAAAAAGCCTGAGTACTGTCATGAGACAGTAAAAAAGAAGGAGCTCATCTGAGCCACAGAAGCATAATCTCGAGGAGGCACATTCAGAAACACTGCTCTCAAAGGCAAGACCCCCTAACAGCACACATGCCATCCATGCACCACACTACTCTTCACTGAGTCCGCCTCGCTCATCGTAGCTAGCCATCTGCCTGTCCTACGGCCATGCTACGTTCCTGTCTTCTGTTCACTCCCCCTTCAAGGCAGGCTGACCCCATTGCTGCAGGAGGAGGAGATGCCTCCTGCACGTCCCTGTGAATCCAAAGCCTACTGCTGCTGCTGCCGCTGCCCTGGCTCCTTCTGCAAAACTCTAACTGGAACTCTGGGTATGGAGGTGTCTCATGCCTTCCCCTGCCCTCCTGTTGCATAGGTGGGGAATTGCCAGGCAGATCTGAGCTGCAAGGGCTCCCTTGTTCCAAACAGTTGTGGAGACAAAGGGAGAGGGCAGTGATTCTCTTTTATGACTTTGATCTGCACCCATTCAGTACAATCACATTCCCTCTACAGTCCACTGATCTGCCTTCTTGGCGCTGTGGTGGAAGCTGACAATGTAACTTTAATATCAGCCTGTGCTAAGCAATTTGCAAACCAGCTACACTGCCATTCAACTATCCACAATTAATTAAATTCAGATAGATATGCAGCTCAAAATATTTTATTAAACCTTATGCCAAGGACATTCCTGAAAGTCCACAGGGCTTTATTTAAGTGGAGTTTTGAACCTCAGGATTTTGGCATGTTAATCTGAAATGCAGGCCAGGAAAAGAAGTCTCATATTATGTATGAATCAGTAATTATTGTATTTCTTATTTTGTTTTGTGACTAATTTTTAAAGCAAAGCTTCAAAATGTATAAAGTAGCTATTTCTTGAGAGCACTATGAATTGGGTCAAAACACATTTATCTTTCTGATCTGTGATCAAAACCAGGCTATTCACGAAGGCTTTTGGTTTTCCGCCACCTCAAAACTAAAAACTCTTTATTTCTTCATTTCTTTTCAGCACCCTGCTCCCCAAACCTACAAACTAATACTCTCTTCTGTAAAGGAAGGAAAGCACAGGTTCAGACAGGAACCTGCATTTAGAACTGCCTATTTTAAGTCACTGTATGTAATTGAACATACTCTATATCAGTACTTCCATCGGTATTACACATATGTAATTAGTGCAACTAACATCAGTATCAAAACCCGATTGTGCCCAAATTGTAAAATCCCTACAGAAAATCTTTCTGAAAAAAATTCTTATATAGACAGTAATAAAATACTGGATTTTTTGAAGAGTGTCTGTACTGTCATCACTTCCTGCAAAGCTCATGAAACTGGGATTCCCATTCCTACAAGGAAAGATAGAAATTATACCTAAAGTTATCACTGGCACGGCGTTTCAGGTTTTGAATTCCACCATGCTAAGCAAAATGTCCAGTGTAATACAAATGCACAGTGAAAAGACAAGTTGGAACTGGATTCTTATCTTTTCTAATGTCCTTTGTAATTTATCGTCAATTTATGGACTTTTTTTTTTTTTGCAGTTGGGATAGTGTAAAGGGTAATGGAAAAATCAGATCAAACATAGCTATGTATGAGGGTGAGAGGTATGCACCATTAACGTGTGTTCAGAAACTACCTCTTGAGATCATAACCTTTATTTTTCACTGGCAGAAAAAAAATTAAAAATGATCCTGTTACTACTGGTCTAGCAATTATGACACTCAGTTTATGCCAGATTAGTAATGTTGTGAAAGTATAGGGAGATGCGTGAATTAACCTGTACAGATTTTTCTTTATAAATAGACCATTCCAAATCAGCAAGAAACTACATAAAGTAACATACTTACTGTTGCAGGCATTCATCTGACAAGTCCTTACAAGCAGTGAAGGAGACAGACCACTACACATTGATCCATTTAACGTGACATATTGGCCCTTTGCTGTTAGGTTTTGGCAGGCAAGTTTCCTTCTCTGGATTCCAACACCACAGCTTACTGAGCACTGTGAACGGAAGGATGCAGTCAAACTAGACTTGGTGTCTCACGCCACACATGCTAATTTTAAACTAGGTTTGTGTTTTGGTTTTTTTTTCTCTTCTGAGAGAGAGCGCATACACTCTAGTTCATATGAATCTTTGTGTTATCCAGACATTAAACTCTCTCCACTTTTCCAGGCAATAAGAATATAAGATAGATAATTTGTTCCAGCAAGCAACTTAGGAACAATTAAAATAACATGACAGGATTTCTTTATGTCCAACCATGGGTAGAACAGAGCAATGAGATCTAGTGTCTAAGAGAAACAAATCAGCATGTTCCAAACAGTCTGTGTCAAGTCTCGCAACCCTCTCTCCTAGTTTGTATTGCATGAGCCTTTAATTGCAGCTTCTAAATTCACTTTTATAAATCTTTTTTGAACAGGAGGTGGTAGGCAAGCTTGCATTTAATGGGAAAGAAGGAGGACATATTCAAGAATAATGCAAATATATGCTTTTTGGAAGCCATACTATGAAATAATTGATAGCTAAATATGTCTGGTAGAATGTGTGCAATGCATTACAGCCTCTCATTCAGCAACTCAAACACAGCTCAGGAAGGGTGCTGTGATCAGTCTGGTTGTAGGCAGGGGTGCACAGCAACTGCATGCACAGTTCAGTCCAGGTACATGCCTTGCAAAACCTTCGGCTACCCTGTGAATTTATTGCTCCAAACATCTTATTTGCCCAAGCAGAAATCCTTAGAGATCATGTTGTAACAGAGGGTTTTGGTTCACCCTTATTGGAGGCTGCTTACCTTGGACCATTCTCCTACAACTAGCTGAGGAGGACAATCAACTTTTGCACATGGTTTACTAGTTGGCAATTTAGGTTTCTGGCAGGTGTCATCAGAGTGTTTCAGGAAACTTCCATCCGTCAATAGCTGCTTACAGTACACTTTGCGGGTCTGAATCCCTCCTCCACAAGTATGTGAACACTAAGGAGAAGAAGAGAACATAGCATGTACACCTGCATGGACATCTGGGCTCACCCAGGACACTTTACACAAACACTGTAAGCTCCCCCCACCCCCCATTATGCTCTCTTGAAAAATGACATCTACTTTTAATAAAAAGCAAGTAACATGTAGAAAATTCTTCTGTTAAAATGTTCAGGTAATACATTAGAGATGATGAGAACCTAACTACTAAGTTAAAAAGTCACACCACCTGAATGCAATTAAGTAGTAGAAGTCTTAAAGAAAAACATGCCTTACACATAGATATGCCTATGTCTCACATCACTTAATATATCTGGTGGGAGTTTAGGAAACTTTGTCCTGGAGACAAAAAAAATGAAGCAGTATCTCCAAAAGAAGGTTTTTTCATTTGTAGAGCATAGAAAGAGAGGTGATGTCTGAAGTAGCTGGCATTCAGCCTTCCAAAATCTTAAAAAGGACTTTCCACCTCATCCTGTGACTACCCATTGGCATTGTTGTCAAAAGTAGTATTTTTGACCCTGAATTAGTTTGTTCTAATGAAATCAGTTAAAACACTTAGATACCAAAGCTTAGGAGCTACCTTCCACGTTATTCCAGCTAGGGAATTTCAAGTATGTCACCAGAGGAACACATTTAAACTATTTTTGTAACCCAGTCATACCTGTTGCCATTCCTCAACATGCCAACCAGGGGGACAATCAATCTGGTTACAAGCTTGTAAAGAATGAGGCTTTTTATCTTTGCAGTCTTCAGCAGCAACAGCAGATCCTCCCGGCTGCTGGCAGTACACATCTCTTGTCTGTATCCCAACCCCGCACGTAGCCGAGCAGCGTCGCCAGGAGCCACTTTGCCACCTGTTCCAACAGCAGAGCCAAAACCCCACGTTTTAGCAACTCACCTCAGATTGAGGAAGGAGCAATCATATCCCAACAGACCCTAGCAAAAAGTAACTGAAGGCATAGTTATTGACAGATAGCTAAAACATCCCTTTGGTTTGGCTGTAATGCAAAATTATAAATTAGATTTATAAACTTTCAGGTAGTGAGGAAACACAGAAGTTATTAACAATAAAGTAATAAAGATTCATTTCCAGACAAATTTAACTCCAGCATTTACTTTCAGAATGCTCCTCATAAAAAAACAGCAGGTTGGGAACCTGCTGACATTTACATTTATAAATCTAAATATGTGAATAGACCTTTCTTATGTTTACAAAACTTCGTTTAAATGTATATATGTTTTCTATAAAACATCCTGTTCCTGTTAACTTCTTCCCTACATTTTGGAAGAGGAGGTTTCTGCAAACACATAGAAACAATATGCAAAGGATCAGGGATGTCAAAGATCAAAAGTGGGTAACTAAGGCAACGAATGTCAAAATTTCACATATGGCCCTTTCAAGTGACCAAATTAGGTAGGTTTTCTTGGATTTGGACTGTGTTTGTTCTTTTCCCAGGATCTCCAAATAAACGTAAGAAGCCATAAGAACTATGCGGGGCTACTAAAGAAGCATGTAATTAAAATAACTTTAAATCATAATTTCACTTTTTTTATTCAGTAAGGATAGAAAGTAAATATGCTCTGTTTTTTTGTGAAATTGCCTTAAAATTTTCCTTCTACCACTAGAAGACTTAAGGCTGTTTTTCCAACTCTGGCAAATATCTACACAGAAGAGATTTATTTCAGAAAATGTTCCCTATTTTATTAGTGAGATGTGAAGGGTGGAAAAGGAGTGAACAAGACCAACAAAAAAAACCCAACCCCAAAACCTTGTTAAAGACAGAAATAGTGAAATTTCCTCCCAAAGCAAGACCACAGTCCTAAAATCTGAACCCTTTCTGAGAAAGCCAATGTTTATTTAAGTCATATTAACCATTTCTTTGCCACAGTATGGTTTCATTATTATAGTGTACCTCGGAGGGCAAAGCTTCATATTGCAAGTACGAGTCATTGGTGGTGGTCTCTTGGAATTGTCACACAGAGTTTCATTGACGGCTTGTTTCGTCTCTACATGCAGACACATTGCAATGGCTTCTTGTGTTCCTGAATTAAAAAGAAAAAAACTCGTGAAACCCTGAAGATGGAATAGATTTCTGTAAAGCTTACTCTTGAATAACACTCAGTAAAAAAAGCTCTAAACACTGAATTAGATAGCGGGCTTAAAAGTAACATCTCAAGTCAAAAGGAACACAGAGATAGTTTATATATTTAATGCTCAAAAGGTATCTGTGAATTATATCTGGCACTTTACTTCTGTGATATTTAAAAGCCTTGATTTGACATTCTACCTCTCTGAAAACCAATAGAAAATGGGCTTCTTTGTCTGTCCACCATCAGATGCTACATCTGCCTAGTTCTGTAATGGTCCCAAACCAACTACTGGTTTCATTGACAAAATCAGGGTAAAAGTGATTACTTCTCACTTACCTTGATTTTAAGGAGCTAAAGATCTGCAAAAAATGTAATAAAACTGCAGAAGTCTTGCAAGCTGTCATGGTTTCAGGTCAGCTCAGTCGGTAACAAAGCACCACGAAGCCGCTCACTCACCCCCCACCCCCTCGCCTGGCCACGTTGGGATGAGGAGAAAATACAAAGGCAGGCTCGTGGGTCGAGACAAGGACTGGGAGGGATCACTCCCCACTTATGGTCACGGGCAAAAGACAGGCTCAACTTGGGGAAGAAACAAAATCCATTTCATTTACTACCAATCAAAACAAAAACAAAACACAAGGGTATTAGGAAGGGAAACCAAACATCAGAACACCCTCCCCCCACCCCTCCCCGCCTTCCCGGCTCAGCTCCACTACCGATACCGATGCTTTCTACCTCCTCCTCCCGGTGGCGCAGGGGAACAGGGGATGGGGGTGGAGTCAGCTCGCCACACATCGTCTCTGCCGCTCCTTTCCTCAGGGGGAAGATTC
>VYZV01013957.1:31573-49151 GCA_013401275.1 Pandion haliaetus | reverse complement strand
AGTTTGAATTAAAAGTCTAGCCTGTGTGAGGATTTAAAAAAAAAAAGATGCAAGTGACAAGCACTGAAACAGAGATTCAGTCCTTGCTCAAACAGTGGCTATAAAGCTTGCAGCCTACATAGACCCTGCAGACTTTTCCCTCATTCAGAGTCAAGCACTAAGAAATGGGGGTGGGGAGTTCCAAGGATCCGAAATCCACAGGAATTTATTTTAATAGCCACTGCTAGATACATACATACTAGAGAAAAAGTACCTAATATAATTTACATTACACTGGGATATTCCAAACTCAGACAACATTTATTTCTTGTAACTGAAGAGGTCATCTAACTGAAATGAGATTTGAACATAAAACTTAGCAGAAATGGATCAACTCCTTTGAACTACACAATGGAAAAATAGTAGACAGTGAGATCATTAGTTAGTACATTGCAGCAAGTTGGAAACAGAAGAGATGTCTGGTTCCCTTAAAACTATTTATCGGCAGGTAATTTTTGGTCTGTTTGAAAGCTTTTGCCAAGGCAGCAAGACGACCAGAACTGATAGAAGGAAAAAATCACTGCTACCTAACTAGCATAACAGCACAGGGACTTCTGAAGCTGTTCATTGATAAAATATCCTGACAGCTTCCCACGTTTCCCAGGAGCATCACATAAGAAAAATGTCTAGACGTAGTACCAGTGATACCACAGAAGTCTCAAGAACACAAACTGTTTTCTTTCAAACTTCTTCAGATGGATCATTTCTATTGTGTATGAGACAAATGCTTAGATTACTATGAACACTATCAACTACTATGAACTAGAACAATTCCAGGTCAGGCAACCTCACAAATTCATGAAAGGGCCAGAAGTCAACAACAGAATTCACATTTGGCTCCCTCAGGAACAACATTAAGCTGAACACGGGATTCTGCTCATCAGTAATTTTAAAGTTCCTTCATGCCGGCAAATGAAACTACTGTCTTCAGTACAGGCTCCTTAAATTACCGTCAGCTTGCACTCCGAGTGCAAGTTTTTATGTGAATGTTTTGGCATGGACAAACTCGCATGTGAAGATGCAGGCAATGTAAATATGCACCTGTGCAATAGCAGGCAAAGACTAGAGATTATTTCAGTCTAGATGTCTGCTGATGTCCTCAAAATTAAAACACTTTGGAGTTTTAGAACACCTCTGACAAAGATGTTAGCTAAAAAGCAGTATTAAAGTGGATTTAAGATGGCAATGAAATGATTGTATATTACAAAAATCAGTGGAGAGATGAAAAAGGGAACTACAAATTTAGTGGTAATGAAAGCTTTGTTTCTGCTTTAGAGTACAATTTCCTTACTTTTAAAAACAATTCCCTCAGTAAAATGAAGAAACACTCGGCCACAATAGCTGTCACTTCTGTCACACTTTTACCCATACAAACTTGGACTATAGCCTCTTCTACCTTGCCAGTCATAATGCCCGCTGAAGGTAGTGGAGGGAATGCAATGCATCAGCTTTTGTGCTATTGCTATGGATCAACCCCATCAGTAAACAGCAGTAGTAAATGATAAAAGGAGGCACTTACCAGTCACTTACCATCCTGCTGATAGCATTCTGGGGCATCCCTCCCAGCTTCCGCCTTCAGGGTTTGAACTGGTGAACAGTACAAAGGAGGCTGCTTTCTGTGAGCTCTAGACTGGCTCTCTGCTTCCAATTGTTTCTGTTCTCCCCTTTTCTACATTTTTTTATTTCTTCTATGGGTACAACTGTCTTCACTTCCCACTGATGTCATCAGTCCTGTCATATATAGGTGTGTTCACAATTCCACTGCCTCCACTTAACACTTCATAACTCACTTGTGTTCAGTCCCAAAGTACAGTATGTAGTAGCAACACCAGCAACCCTTGTCTAGTAACATGTACTTAAGGCGACAGGGAGATTCGATTACATCCAAAAAGGAATGTGCCTAACTACTTGCAGACAGATGTATGGCACAGAGTTCCTATAGAGTGATATACTGTACCAAGACCTAAACAAACTCCCATTTGATCTTCATGCTGGTCAGAATGAAAGCAAGTCTCCCTAATTACAAATTTGTAACCCTACTGTAGTGCAGAAAGTGGCAGCATATTGGAAGGTAAGGAATAATTAACATGGGAATTTTAACTCCAAAACTATACACGTCTAGTTCTTAGGAAAAGATAGGTCATCTAAACATGCCCATCACCGATGCATTAAACATGTTGGTACCACCTGGCAGCCGAGACTCCTGCAGCAACAAGACTAGAGCAAGTTGCTGTATCAACAACTTCTTGCACCTTACTTAACCAAATAAAGTTGGTTTTTGAACACAGGATATGAAGGAAACAAAGTAGTTTGAAATACTCCATGGATAACCTAGAAATAAGTTAAAACTTGAAGCTGCATGTTTTCCTACAGATCAACATAGTTAATTTAAGGTAACACTAACAGAAGACCCAACAATCTCAAACAATGCCAAATTCTTACAATTCAAGATTAATGAACAAATAAACAAACATATAAATAAAGATACCTCCAAGACATGTGGCTGAACAAGGAGTAAAACCAATATATTCCCAGTCGTAAATCACACTGCCATCTTCAGCATGTGAAAATTCTGGTGTGTAGGGGACAGGATCACTGTCACAGGATGCCTGGTGACAGACTCGTTCTGTTGGTGGCTTCACATCTTCACATTCCTCCTCGGGCAGTTCAACCTCAGCCTGAGTAAACGCGAGGAGAATTCGGCATTTCACATCTCGCACCTGTATGCCATTGCCACACGTGGCACTGCACGCAGACCAGGGTTCAGGAATAAACCTGCAAATAATCACAGCACAGTAAAAACACTGTCACTTTATTCCACATAACTGTGTCTGTGTGCACAGTTAAAATGTAGCTAAAACACATAAATGTATGTTTATTCACAAAGCAGACAATACATAATACTATTTAATGCTTAATTAGAATGCATAATCAAGCGTCTTAAGTCTTTCGCTTGCCCCCCATCTCAGACTATTTCTCAAAATTCACAAAAAAATATGTAGGAAAAGAGAGGAGAAAATCATGAGGAATAGGGAAAGTTGTATACTTTTTGGGGGAAAAAGGACATCACCTAAACCTTTTCTCAAACTCCTTCAGTGGAAAAGAAGGAGAAACTGCATGAAGACGTATCTATAGAATATAAAATAGCTCCCTAGGTATGCAAAGATAGGCATATGCCAAAACTATATTTGCAGGTTTTTTTAAATCTGAGAAAGGCCATCACCTTATGTCACACTAATAATCAGCAACCAGGCAGAAGAAAAGCACTTTTCACATCTAGGTATCTCCAATGCGCACCACCACAGGCTGCTGTTCAGATTTAATCTTGAAAGAAGGCTCTCAACTTCAGTAAAGAGGTCTAACCAGCTCAGTCTATAATCCATCATTTTTCTTAGAAAGCATTTATGCTCCTGATGAACTATAGTAAAATCTGATTTTACAGATCATGAATTTACTGAATAAAAGGAGGTTTTAGTCTATAATATTCTCTGACTTTTAGGTCACGTTAATATCTAATAGTAATTTTCAAAATGGCATTAGAGTCAAGGGGCTGAATTTCATTATAAAGTCATCCTGAGTGGCTCTAGGGTACAATTTATAAGAAGTCAAATACAGAGTTTCATAGGACATTTTTTCAAAGGGTTGCAGTTGCTCTTTTTTATATGTCCAAATGCAGCTGATGATCAAAACACAAATGGGAGATATATTTGACCAATACTAAAAATGTATTTGGAAGGAAAAATCCAAATTAGGATTCAAAGATTTTCCCCTTTACCTTTGACTAAGAATTATCTTTCTTTTTACTGCAGGAAAGCTGCCCTTACAAATATAAGAACAGCTGTATAAGACAAAAATCAGTATTTATACTCTGCATACACAGTAAGCATAGAAAAATGTCAACACAGCGTGGTTGATACTGTGGACAGTTTATCATCTTGAGCCAATAACTTCTTGCCAGTATATACAGAGGAAGAATCAAATAGGAGAAAGGAGAACAGATCAGTGGGTAACCCATAAGGGTACTCTAACTCAGCCCTTGGGGTAGTCACCCAAGCTGTGCTTGGGATAGACCTCAAGACAGACTGTCACCTGTCAAAAAGACTATTCCCATTGCCAATAAAGGTTACAAGGTAACCGGCTATTCTTTAAGGAGATATTGGTGAAATACCTTTACAAGTCTACTATGAAGATAAATAAAGATGTCAAAGCCTGCCGCTTCAAATCCTTGAACAGAGCCTCAAAACTTTAGTTAGAGCTCACTGGTCCTTGACAGACTTCAGTAAAGGGTGCAGTATCCCCAGCTCATCCTGAAACCAAGGAAAACTGCAAGTGCTTCACAAGTATGACTACCTTTGAAGCAGATTACCAGACTGATTTTTATGGGAAGAGTATTATCAAAATGGTAGATGGCTGTGTCCTGCAGTGATAACATCTGTGTAAATGGCCTACTGGTGCAACCTAACAGCCCACCGAGTCCAATGGCACAGCTGGTAGAGGTCAATGTCCAGATGCTTTTGATAACATTCTAACTGAACATCTGTAGGAAAAGCTGCAAAGGAAGGCTTTCTCTTACGCCAGCAGATAAAAATCAGCTTAACCCTGAAACATCAGATCTTACAGTCTTTTCAAAGACAGCCATGCAAACTACCTAGGGTGGCCATGGGAAAAATCACCCTCATCCAACAAAACGCTTAAGCCTGTGCCTAACTTTAAGCACATTAGTAGTCCTTTGAAGTCAATATGACTATAACGTGTTCAGAGTTAAACTTGTGCTTAAGTGCTTTATTGGATCAAGGCCATTGTGCATAGGCTTAACTAAATTATGACTTTCCTCTCCTTTCTGTGTAAAAAAAACCCCATATAAGTCCATTTGTAGTTATGTACCTAATTTAAAAAATAAAATCGATGGACATTTATAGTTTAAAAGAGTTGGTTGGTGTTCCGACCACACCTAACAGTTTGCAGTCTGAAAGCAAATAACTTTTTTTGGTAAAAGTATGACAGCAGCATACCAGAAATTAGTGTTAGTTTTGTACACTGTTAGTTGAATACAATAAAAAAATGTGTGATGCATTCTTCTGAAATCCTGTATAAATGAAAGGAAATTCTGAACCACAGCAATCCTTTCATTCAGCAACCAATTGATTTATAAAGAAACTCAGAAAGTTCTAAGCATTTTTTCTTTGACTTATAGCAAGCCTATATTATAATTGAGGTTTTCCTGTTGAATATTAGTGTCTGGTATTTTTCAGTGAAGTGCAAGATTAAAAAAAAAGCCATCCAAAATACTTTTTATTCTTCCTTGGCATTTGCTATACTAGTCACATGACTATTTAGGTATTAAAATCCTGAATTATAGAACTTTTCAAAGGATGCCCATGTTGAAGTCCACTGTAAGTACCTTCAACAGAAGCCAAAAGAGACTGCTAATACAAAATTAGAGCAAGGAACTGACTGGACAGTAAGAGAGCTCTAGAGGTTGGCACTGTTTCTGAATTTTTAGTTCAGGCAAATGATTTTTTTATTTTTAATTTTTATTTAACATAAGCACAACCAAAGCCTGTGACAGATCATTAAAGCAAACTCCATCACCCTCAGAAGTGATATATTTTTTACACAGTGGCATTCACAGTACACATGGGGCAATGCTTTGGACACATTACTTCCCTGAAGCAAATTCACTCTGCCTTTAATGGGCATACACTCAAAGTGATGCCAAGTCAGGATTAAGAAGCACCAAAGCACTTGTATTATGATGCCTTGCAGATCATCAGGAATTTATAATGGTAAGAATAAGATGGTGGTAACTCTGAATATTTTCTGAGATCTTTAACTAAGTTTGTAGATGAGACTCCTCTTCTGATTAAAAAAAGAATGGAAAAATGCAAAACCGAGCAGGCACAATTTTTCACTATCAGCCTTTTTGTACAGTCATTCTTCCCAGTGCGATGTAGAAATCAAATGCTCCTATAATCATCTGCACAGGTAAAAGTGATGTACATACTACAGATACAGTGAAGAGTATGTCCATGCTGCAGTGTTATTAGTCTAACACCAATGGAAACGTGCATTCACCTGGCAAACTCTGAAAAAGCTGGTGTAGGATGACCTGGAAAATGAAGCAGTGACCTAAACTACTGATGATAAAACTGGGACAGAATAGCCCAACCCAACCAAATCAAATCCGAACTGAAAACTTAACTCAGCACAGCCTTCTGCAGCTTTCTAAAGACTTGGAAAACATGGTGTCTCTTAATATTTTTTTTCAGTTTCCTCATGCCTGCAGTTCTTGCTTTCAGTTAACACAGGAAATGCCTAAATCCTGAAAAAAAAGCTGCTCTTGTGATAGTTCCATTCCAATCCTACTGTGCCAAGGGGCCTGGATAAAAGTTTGCAGAAGCATCTAAAATGTTGGCTGGTTACTGGGGCAGAACTTCCACGATGCTGGCACCCTCCCCCTCCCCTGAAGCACCACCCTTGCCTGCTCTAAGCAGAGTTGCACCGCCAGGTTTTATCAACCTGGAGTGTAAGGTGTTGGACAAAATCACCAGCCCATTTTCAGAGAAGCAGCTGTGAAAAATGTGTAATTCTCTATCACCAAAGGCACAATGGGGACATTTCTGTGAAAATGACTCAAAAGCAATGAGCAGCAACCTTTATGAGAGACACCACATTTCACATTCAGTGACTGCAACTCCATAACCCTAGTGATTACTTTTTAGCTCAGGTTGCTGAAAAAATATATCAGCTTTTGAAAGCATTTTAGTTTTGTCCTAAGCCATAACAGGGAAAGGCAGCTGACGTGTCTATTTCTTCAACTTACGATTAATAAAAAGGATGCAAAAACCTTGCTGGAGCTTCTCTGCGAATCCCACTGTAACTAAGAAGGCTCAAGGGAAGAACATTTAAAATAATGATTGGTATCAACTGTCATCACATTCCACAACTAAAAACTAAAAAGGTCAGACTTACATTTTTCTTGGCCTCACTTTAAGGGCAGTCATTTTTTATTTTGCTAATAATTAAAAAAAAAGAAGCTTTTGAACATTCCCCCTCTATGTAAATTCAGGACACCAGCCGTGGTAGACCACAGCAGCAGAAGTATTTATCTTCCACAAGCTACTTTTGGCATATCCACCATTTGTGGGTTCTAAAACACAGCTGCATTTATTCTCTTATTCATTATCAACTAAAATATCACACGAAAGCATAGAAAGACAGTTGTAATAAAAGGATGGACTAGAAGTTGAGATTTAATATTGCGGTTTAAGTTTGGGTGACAAGAGAATAACTAAAATTAAAAGTGATGGCATTTTACCAAGGAAATCATAAGCCTCATGCTAGACAGAGATGGGTTATGAGCTATCGCTGCACCATGTGTAAATTACAGAAAACAAAGTAAACCAGATCCAAACCAGAGGGAAATCTTGTTATAATTTACTCTGGGAGAAGTAACAAGCTATTGTTAGTTTCTTTTTAAATCCTAAACCCTGACCCCAAAATCTCACTCCAGCTGGAATAAGACAGGAGCAGTTCGGGCATGAGATTCAAAGCACCAAGTGAGAAATTGCTCTATTTGCAAACCACTGTCCACATGACCAACAGGCAATCTGCACAAAGGGATGAAGTCAAGGATCAGTTATTTCTCATTTCTCCTTACCTGCTAGCTTCCTTAGAAGAATAAAGTAAGAGCAGGTGGCAGCAGAAGAGAGGTAAAAGGAAACTAAAGGGCAATCTGACTGCTGCGTTAGAGCTGGGTCCCAGGAGAGCCCAGAGTACCCAGCATAGGAAAGCACAGCACCTCAGCAACACCTCAGTAAAGAGAAGGATGTCGGAGAAGAGTCATCAGCAAGAAGTGGCTGGAGAAACCTTTCAGACTGTGGTGAAGATGCTTCCGGAAAATGTGAAGGAAAGATTCTCAGAACAGGATGAAGATCATGAACGAAAGATGAAGAAAATCTAGGTCTTCAGAGTAAGTGAAGAAGAAAAAAAGATCCAGGAAACTGCAAAACTGCACAGCTGTGACACAACACGCACCGAGAACTCAAACACATGGCTGCATTCACACTGTGAGGCTGCAGTGGAATACAGCGGTCATGTCTAGGAAGGCATGAATAACTGCTTTCTTTGTGAAGACAAGGTACAAGTGAACCCATTACAAAGTTTCCAGCTCAGCTCTATTATATTCTAAATATACTCTGAACCTGCATGCTGTGTCCCTGCCAGTCCTCCCTGCTTGTTCTGTCAGACTGCTGCTGAAGGATCCTAAAAACCTAGAGAATACATTAGCTCACGGTTGCCACAGGATGAATTTGTAATGCTAGAGATCATTTTCTTTATAGCTTCATGCTGAATCCTCTTTAGGGGTGGCCTCATATACCTTCATTCTGATATGCTGACATTCAACAGGCACATTTGATTGCATCACCCCCTTTGACAATCACACTTTATTTTTATATCTTTGCTACTACCCTGCCTGAATTCAGGGCCACCAATTTGGACAGTGAAATAACGGCTCACAGTAGGTTGACACTTGACTTCAGAGGCTAGAGCAGTGAAAAGTTTAAAGCACAGTCACCATAACTATGCAAACACCTGTTTGGCAAGAGGTTTCCTCTGTGAGTCAGTGCAGGTGTAAAGATTTTATTACTCATGATCACACCTGTTAGTGCATGTATGCCAAAAATCAGGAACAGCTAGATGGAGGAAGAGAAATGAGTTATAGGGCACACACCACTCAGAGCAATATAAATCCAGAGCAACTTTAGTAAGCTCATCTAAATTATTTTAAACTAACATTACTACAAATGAGTGCAGAATTTGGCGAAGCACAACAAAATAGTGTTCAAAACCTCTCATGAAAACCTTATAGAAAGTTACTACTTTCTACAAAGTTATATACTATATATTGAATATATTAGATACATGTAGGCATGAAACGTACACCGGGGATATAAGTAAGCAGTTGTGTGGATGCCCTAACATACAAGGGACAGGAAAAAGTGTAGCTGGATTTAAGTTATGCTTTCATACCCAGGACTTAAATGTTGTGAGGCTTACCCTCATCAGCTTTTAAGGGGACTCACAAAATCCAGATGTGATATTTTACATGTGTGTATGTGTGAAATAACAACTTATCCCCATAGATTCAGCTAAGCTCAGAGATCAACAGGTTTTTCTCACTTTCTTTACTCATTGGTCTCACCCTCCAAGGAAATCCTGGCAACCCTACAACATATCTCTTAATTTTTAATGCAACCACTACATTCTTGAGGTAACAGCAATGACTGGGATAAAATTGAGTTTATTTAATTTACATCTGCTGAAATGCTTCCATATGCATTAATTAGGGCTTAATTAGGCTAAATTAACATCCCTTTGCATTGCTTGAATGATATAAGTATATTATAAAAGAGTAGCTCTGTGTCATCCAGAACAGGAGCTCCAGAAGCAAACCTACTGAGACATAAAATTAGGAACAGCTCACAACACAACTCATCTCCCAAGGAGGGCCAACTGTCAAAGCAAACTGCATAGCAACAGTCATTCCAGATGATATGCAAAATATGCCGGAAATGTTTCTTCACTGTAAAAGACAATGTACTTACGTTGGCTCTTCTGAGACTGTTCTGGTCTCTTCCATTTCATGTGCCTGTTTAAACCATGGCAATTTTGCTTCCACAGGATTTTTTTCTGGTAGAGAAAAAAACCAAATATTCAGTAGTTCCTCCAAAACCAAAGCAATATGCAGATGTTAGCATTGTTCACCTTAGCACTTCACACTTTACATTGCCTATTGATCTAATGCTTTTGAATAAAGATATACTGGTAAATAAAGCATAATTTACTAGAAAATTTCTTCATGATTTTTGAGCTCCATTCTGACATCCCCTTTTACTGAGAGGGTACCAGTAATCCAATTTCCATTCCTGTTTAATCTTTAACTTCTTTCCCATATCTTCCCCAAATGCAGGCAATTTCTAGTAGATTGTAGCTTATACTTCAGTGTAATGGATTATCATCATAACTTAAGTTTATAGCTGAAAGAGAAGCCAGAGCATAGCAAATGTACATTGCTCTCCAGATAGACTGGCTTCATTAGAAAATTTTCACAGAAAATATTTTTTTGCTGAGCTATCTAGCTTTCCCAAAATTGGAAATTAATTTAAAAAACAACACTACCTTCTTTTATGTCTATACATCCTACACTTCTGTGTTGCTTTTTCCTAGGAGTACTGTAAGCCTATTGAAGATCTGCGCCTCCAAACTTAAGTAAAACCCCAGAAGAAGGTTCTTAAAATTTCAGTGCTAGTTTCTACTTCATGGTTTAACCCTGAATAGTTTTCTGCTTGAAGAATTCTCTAGAGTCTGAAAACATCCTGAAGGGAAACATAGGGTTGTCTACAGATAGCTTTCACTTTATCTGTGTAAATCTTCCTGGTGAGTTGTGAAGGTCTGAAATACAGCCTTTCAAATAAAAACTGAAAGAATGGGAGTAGCACCCACTAAATTTTCTGGGCCCAGAGGGACAGAAGTGAGCAAGGACAAGATATACTAGCGTACCCGCTCATCTTTGTTTTTTCTTTTCACTTCCCACCCACTGTTTTATTGTTTTACGCCTTACCAACTCTTTTAGAGACTACTTGTCAATTTACATCGTTGTTACAGACCCTTTAAAAATGCAGAAATGGAGAAGAGAGAAGGAAACACGTTTGATTATAACTTAATAAACTGATGAGGCCCACTGAGAATGTCGACACATTTAATGACATGCAAACGAACAAGATTGGTGATACATATGGAGTATCATTCCTATTTTAAGTATTACTGAACAACTCCTCCTCCCCATGTTGAACTCATTAATTTTGGTTTTCCCAATTTGACCAGGCTGTATAGATTTAGTTAGCATGTTCACCTTATGACAGTCTGGCCACAGTATCAGCAAAAAGTATCAGCAGGGCACTTTTCCTAGCACTAATAATTAAAATGCTTGTTTCTGCCAAGACTGAAATAAGTCCTAGTAAATTCCAGCTTCTGGCATTTCTGAAAAAGGTTACCAGGGGCTTTTAATTCTCTTAACAAAAATGTAAAACAATAACAGACCCAGACAAAATTCCAGTTACCTTTTGGCTTGTAACATGGTATTGGCACGATACACTCTTCTTTTATGTGTAGTTTAAGTTGTGGATTACAGCCACCAACATGTTGCCCACGGTGGTCAATACACAGCACTACTCGGTAACGCAAGCCTCGGCCACAGGTCACTGTGCACTGCAAGAAACAATGCAACCATCTCATGCTGTTTCTTTTTTATTATATTTACAAATGCTGTTAAAAAGCAAGTTAGAAGTACTGAAGCTGTGTCCACTAAAGTTTTTCTACAATCAATCAGGCATCAGAGACATATGAATTTGTCCCTGCATTGCTAGGTGAATAAAGAAAAGGTTGATGCTGGAAAAAATGTTTAAGTTTTGGGAATGCAAGTGACTTCTCGGGGTTCTGTAAAGCTTATCTGATTGGCAACAGTGTGAAACAGAGGTGGCTATGTACTGAGAATATGCTCTCTCACAGTGGTTATTTTCAGTTCAAGCTGGGTCAGACGTGCTGCAAGAACAGTTTCTTCACTATATGCCAGTGATGTCATTTGGATGAACTAAGGAATTATAGGAGTGCTGAGCTATCTGACGGTATCAGATAACTACAGCCAAGATAAGTTGGCTTTATGCTCTTGTTACTATAATGAAAGGTACGAATGCTGGAAAATCACCCTTGCAGACATGTCAGCCCCTAGACAGACTTGCCTTTAGCTATTATATGCAGTGAAATATTACATTTATCAAGAACTGAGAGACAACCTGATTGCAAAGGGGCCTGACCTCTGGCTCTAATTCCTCCTCTGTGTAAAGCAGGAATTCCACAGGCATAAATAATTCTATATGCAATTTTCTCCACACAGACACGTTAATATTTTGATTATCAGGCCAAATTAATTAGCACAAACTTCTAGCAAGTACTATGAATTATGCTTGCAGGGCTTATTTTTCTAATAGGCCTGTGCTCACAAATGCATGGTAACACAAGACTAGAGGTTTTCTTCAGAAAACAAGAATAAAGGTCCAAATTACATTTCAACTTACTTGAGACCATTCCATTGCCACCCATTTAGGACAATCAAATAGATTGCAGGTTTGAATCACTTTGGGCTTAGGGGCGTACATGCATTTCCATTCTTCCACTTGCAGTATCTCTCCATGAATGGTCTCCTCTACACACACAAAACTCCTCCTCTGAATACCACCTCCACAGGAAACTGAACATGCAGTCCAAGGGTTATGTTCCCACCTGGAAAAAGAACTCTCATATATTAAATATAAGGCCATTTTTAATTCCACTAACCTCTCTTAAAAGTGCAAAATACTGAATCCAACCTTAGTGTCATTAAAACCCACTGATATTTTGGTTGTTGGATTCTTATCAGACACTGAATATAAATACATTGAATTACAGTGCTACCTTACATTATTCCAGGCTTAAATTCATGTGCAAAATGAGAAGAAAAATAGAACTATAAATCTAAATACATTTCCCAAAATGACTGAAAATCTTATTCTCATACATAGAGTTAAAGAACCTAAATATAGTGAGTTTGATTACTGGAATGATTTTACTTACAAATAGTTTAAATCTTCTAAATAGAATATTTTTCAAAGTTAATTTACATGGTCACATATACTCTTATTACCATTGTCAGAGACCAAGAAGCATATGTACTTGAGGTTATATGAAGTCCAAAGACAAAGACAGATCTGGCTGTGCTGACTGAGGGTGTTACTACCCACAGTTGCTCATCGCTGCCCACATCATGCAGACTACCCTTAAAAATGTGTTCATGTAAGAATTTTTATGGAACTCTAATACTTGCTTTGGGTAAACCCAGCCATTTCCTTTCAAACTGTTTTCATCCATAAGGACTGTGAACAAATTAAATCGTGACAGGTACTGTTTGGCTGGTCATCACTGCAGTTCTGCAAGAGTTTTCCACCCTCATTAAAATGCTGTTGAATGACTTTGTATTCACACTTTCCCACTTGCTTCAAGCAAAAGGCAGCTGCTCATCCATTTCAGCTGCTTTGGCTAACCTAGCTGATACCTCCTGAAGCAGGGCAATGCACAGATGAAGGAAAACTCACACAGCCCTGTCAACCAGCAGAGCTGTGGGGTAGTAGCCTCCAACAGAGGGATGATAAACAACCTGCTGGGAGGGAAGGTCTCCAAAATGGACACCTATCCATGATCTTAGACCCAACCACAATAAAGATGAAAATTGCTACACCATCTGAAGTGAGAATTACATGGAAGTTCTTAGGTTACCAACTGTTTCATTTATCTCTTGATCTTAGCATGAACGTACATTTAAATAATCAGTTCTCAACAAAAAATAACTTCAATAATGTCCTGCTCCTGTCATGTTTAGAGATAACAAGCTTCTATCATAGCATTTGTCTATAGGTTTCAGTGACCCCCATGCAATTTTTACTCACCCTTCCCCTCCTATCTCTTGCTTTCTTTCCACCATCCACGCAAATTAAAGCTAAGCCCTGGGAAATGATTGAGTCCTGCAGCACGTCTTACAGTTCATCAATGTCTTGCTAGTTTAAAACTTATTCCTATTACAACTGCAGGGGCTCAGAAAGGATTGCAAAAAAAATTATGTCCATTATGAGCAATGGACTCAGCAAGTACTACAATATCTCACCAGAATCAATTCATCAAGAGTAACTCAGCTATCATAAAGGAAGTCATAATCGCAGACTAGATGAAGCAAAGGCCTATAAATCAAAGGTAAATTTAAGTAATTACTACCCACTTTCTATGATACAGCAGGTAAATCAAGGACAATTCCTACTTTAAGCAATTCATTAAACTGCCTACAAAAACATATTATTCATGCTTAAGCTCAACATAAGAATGAGTGTGAAACATACAAGCCATGGAACATTAACCAAAGAGGATATACCCAAAAGCATTCAGAATAAAGCTGTATGCCCAGATTCTGATATCATCTCACAAGTACAAAATACATTTGAAGAGCAATAGTTACACTTTTCTTTGACTTAAATGAATAGCCAGCGTTAACTCATTTTCTTTAAAAAAAGTCAGGAACTAAAGAGCAATTAACTGTTCAATGAATTAGCAGCTCATGGATTTATATATATAAGGCTCACTCTGCTATATGTAATATTAGCCTCACAAGTGTTTATAGCATGAAGTTTTATAGTTGTTTTTCTTTATCTCATCAGTTTCGAACACACTCCAGATCCCATATTCCCATAAGCATTTTCAAGATGGAGTGAGGTCCATGGCTACTGGGGAAAAGGGGGGTCTTGGGCAAGCAGTCAAGGAGATACTTTCCAGAACCCACAGCTGTCAAGGGATCCTCAACAGTCCAACAAGTCTGAAATAAATGGAGGCATTCCAAAAGCTTTAAAAGAAAATTTTCATCCTGGGAAATTTTTCTATTTATTTCAAAAGAATTCTCCATCTGTAAAAATATTTCAGTGGGGCATTTACAACTCTAGCCACAGGAGAACTCTTTCAAGATCTTGCGGTGCGCACCATGACTTTCCCACAACTTCCTTGTGTGAATGGGAAAGTAGTGGTAAATGCCACAGGACTGCAAAGCAGCCCTCCACATGGCCCTCGTGTTATGTAGGAGGTGTGATGTACAACCACTGGTCAAGGTGAAGGAGTCTGTACAGCTTTGCTCAAGCATATGTACAGCACTTTGGTTTTCTGCCTGCTTTGTCAGAACAGTCTTGGGTTAGCATGTAAGAAACAGGTAAGAAAAGAGAAAGCAAAAAGAAAGGTGGAAGAAGCCCCAGGAGAACTGGCACAGACTAATGCATTGCAGTTACTTGACAGGCAACAGCACAGAGAAAACACATCTTGCTGCACTGAAGCAAGACTTGCATCCACGCTGGACCAGATTCACCTCTTGAAGCAGGTACACAAATGTGCTGGTTCAGCTGATGTTTTCTTTCAGAAATTCCAGCAAGAAAAGGTGCTTTTACGTCTCCACTGCGTTTCTTTATGTGCCCTCCCAGTGGAACACAGCCTGTTTCCTCTCTCTCCTTCCTGCTGGCACCAAGTCTGAGCCCTGCTTGGCCATCTGCTACCTTACAGTTCTTACTCCTGAGCATCACCCAGGAAGACCATGATACCTTCTGACAGGACACACTGAGGTGTTGAAATGAGGTGGGCCTTCGTCTGTAGTTCTTAGTGTTTGAAATAAGAGAACCTGCCCACAGATTTATCGCAGACATAATCTATCTCACCACAGCATCATGCAAACGTGCTGAGCACAGTAAAGCACAGAAAGGGGGATTAAATTTCTCTTCCAACTGGTCTCCAAGCCCTGAGTGGTTCAGAAGATGAAATACTCGTGTAAATAAATTGTGCTGAGTTCCAGAGGAGATCCAAAGTACAAAGGAATTGGCAGAAGAAATGGGAGAGACACAGAATGTAATTATGGAACTGTACAGGATAAAGCCATAGAGGAAAAAAACCCCTCGATCTATGTATGAAAGCCAAAGTACATCACAGGACAGCAGATCCACAGCAAGCGTAAATTGCTGCGACATTTATATCAGCTGTAATCAGTAGCTCCACTGAGCCGTGCAATTCTATGATTTCATTCTTATTACTTCATATCTTTACTTCTTTAGAAAAATACACATTATTCATTTCATGACATAATAAAGCAGAGGTTCAACTCAGATAAATATGCATCTGACTCCATCAACTATAATTCTTTACACTAACAGCAAATCTGGCTCAATGCTTTCTAGTCCTAACATTCTTTACAAAACATTTAAGCCTTCCAGAGAAGTTTTACATTCTTGTGATTGATTCAGGTTTAAAAAAAAAGAAAAAAAAAGGCAACAAACGGTGCTCTGATGACTTAATTTTAGGCAATAGGTATTCAGACCACTCAGTAACTTTAAGGTAACATGTCAGCCTAGATGTCAATAAATAGAGTGTAGGTCTAAAGAAGAGCAGAAGAATGAGACCTCTCAAGGGGAAAAGAATTTCTAGAATCCTGTAACATAGGGAGACCTGATTTTGAAGGAGACGCTTTTCTCAGCACTACAGCAGGAGAAGGCTTAGGGGTACAACTCTTTATTCTAAAGTCTTCCACAATGATATTTTCAAGAATATATTCAAGAATTTCAAGAACCTCTTACTGTTAAGCTAATCATCCAGAGCACACTGGAATAAATCACAAGCTTCAAAAATGTGTACAGGACTGTCATAAACTTGCTCTTCTGTACAGCCAAAAATCAGATGATGTTCCATGATCTTAGTACTCAAATAGTATATTTGCAGTGAAAATTATGCTAATGCCGACACATATGCTATCCTGATTATACATACCGAGGAAGTGGCTGGAAGTGATCATAGGGCATGATTTCTTTAAATCCGTCACTGTCAACAAAATAAATATTGCATCATTATTTCTCATACCCGAGACTGTATGTCAAGTACATACTTTTACATGATCGTGCTTAAAGTAAGCAATTCCCAACATGAAATGAGGGAATCTTACATTCATTACACATTACCCTTGTGGCAAACAACGACTCGTATAATCTTACCTCTTCTGCACAGATAGAGGTCTATTCAGCATACAGTTTCTCCACTTCATACCATCAAAAAAATATTAAATGAGCAAGCTTTTGGCAGAGAAATTTATTATCAGTGATCCTTTAGGTCTGTGCTACTTTATTAACAAGAAAATAGTTACATACTTATAACAAAGACCACTGAGGAACACGAGTGACAGTGAAATGAATGCATCAGAGGATTAATCCTAGATAGGTCCTGAATGGTGCTTAGGATCCTTCTAGAGCTGTTTATTTGAACTGCACAGCACAAAGCAGGCATAAAGCCTTACTTCCAGTACTAAGAAATATGGCATTATATCCAGTAGTACTTCCCTTTCTCTGTCTGTATAAGCTAAATTTGCAAGGAAAAAGATAATTACACCCTTTCTTTCCCTAATTTTCCCATTCCAGCTTTGCAACATTTGGTACTCATTGCCATGAAGCATTACTGAAGTCTTACCGCTCCATATAGTGATCAACTTTCCAGGAAAAAAACTTGAAAGTCTGCACATCTATAACTGTTAGAGGTCACTATCAACGATTATGTTCAACAGGAATGAAAGGAAATGGACAGTTTAGCTATAGGAAATGAAATCCATTGAGAGTGTTTCCTTTTCTTCTTGCATATAACTCTAGCTCGGCCAGCTGGCATATTAATGTGAGGTTCTGGGACTTGATACTGTGATGTTATTTTAAGATTCTTTAGCACAGCCAGGAAACCTCACCAGACAATCCAAAAGTTAGTTTGAAATACTGTAGTGCAATTCAATACAATTTATGTATACTATAGCCTTCATAATTTGGCAATAATATTCTGTGGTATTTGTACCACAAGTATATCTACTTTGAATGATCTTTTTTTTTTTTTAATTCTT